>BMAO01025792.1:0-14826 GCA_019973975.1 Trichonephila clavata
TTAGAAAATCTATAGATACCTTCTAAATAAATTTGTGAGCGACTTCTATTTAAAGTCGCTCACAATTTAGGAAACAAAGCAGACCAGAGAAACTTCCATAATAATTATTATTTTATTACTATTCAAACACAATAATCAACCTGAAGTTAAACTACAAGAGAAGCCCCTAAGAGTGATATAAAGAAAGCAATCAACTCTAAATGAACAAGCGCAAGTAATGAGTTTAATTTAACCTGATCTATTTAGACTATAAATTCCCACTCCACTAATTTAGTACAGTGGTAAACTCCGTTCTTTAACTCAAGTTATGAAAATATCTCACCTTCGTAAGGCCACAACAGTTTCTCCGCTCCTTCACTTTTACAAAACCCTGATTTTATATAGTCAAACTAATCTCCATATCAGGGTTTCTTCTTGAGGGATGACTTTGAATTAAAGCGAATGCTGGCCGAAAGTTTCCCCTAGAGGATTACTGAGAATGTCGCGTACAGATCCGTCACAAATTATAAATATCATTTTTGAAAATTAATTTTTTGTACGACATTAAAATGTCTTAAAGATACTTGAAGTGTCTGTGGGATTTTTTTTAAGTTAAAATATAAGTTTCAAAGAATCAAGAACGTGACTGTATAAAACAATCAGAACTAAAAATACCTCTCTCCATTCCAACATGTTTACTAATTCTCGCTTAGAAAAATATACAACTATTAAATGTATCTATTTGAGTCAAACAGAAGATAACTTAATTATCATGGAAGGAATACTATGTGGATATTTAAATTCAATTAAAGTCTTAATACAAACTCTGAATACCTTAAATTAAATTTAGAGAAGTATTCTGTATAAGTTAAGAGTGCAATAATATCTAATTCACTCGGAATAAACTAATTCATTTCCCTCTCTTCTCTAATCTCTCCTTTATATATCCTCTTTTTCCCTTTCGATTACCTTTAAGAAAAATTTAATCTACAAAGACCAAAAAATTTAATTCACTCTGATTCCTTATTTATTTGCATAAGTTAACATCGAGAAACTAACGTAAGTTATCCAAATGATTTGGTATTACGTAACAAACTAAAATTATTCTCTCTATATAAAAAAAAAGCTTTTCGCATGTGTGTGATACCGTAATAAATTTTTTCCGTATTTATGATTAGCTGCAACAGATGGTGCTAAAATATTTTTTACATTAATTTATTCTTGGCTATGAATACTTTAGAACTGTAGAATACATGTAAATTGCAGTTTTACAATTTGAACAATAAGTAGGACCAGCTGTATAATTTGTACAAGGGAGGTCGGTCCGCCTTTAGACAGACGGGTTGTAACCTCTCCCTTTCTTTAATCTAAATAAATTTAAAAAATAGAGAGAAAACCTTTTCTACTTAAATAACTTCAAAACAAATACATAAGCAGTTTTTAACTTATTCATAAATATATGTCACAACTTTAAGCACAAAATTTCAGTAGAAGTTTCAGACAAGAATGGAATTAACATGTTAAGCCACAAGTAAATCTTCACTTGCGTAGAATCAAAAGTATACTGTTCGACATTTTCTAACTAACTTAGAACGATATAACTAGTTTTAAAGGTTACACACGTGATCCTTAATTTAATTTGATGAGAATAATTAGAATAGAATAGTATTTAGCTATGAAATATTTAAAAAAATTACTCGCAAGAAATAATATAAGTAAGGATCACAATCAAAGAGAAGAAGCAAACAAGAGTTTACTGTATTAAAAATTCAAGACCATTACGATACTTAAGGACTCAGTAAGGTTCTAATAACTAAATAACGACTGTACTAACAGCAGCATCAAGATTCCCCCAAATGCCGTAATTACAGTAAGAACTTTTAAATTACGAAATTACTTTATTTCCAATACAGGACAAAAAAAAAGAGGGAAAAAAATCCGGAAATTTGCACAACTATAAATTTTGTTAAACTAAGAGCATTTGAAGAACATACAATAAGAGACCATATAAAACAACTCATAAAAAAGAGGGGGAAAAAACCTTTTATACAAAGATTCTATAGAATAGTTAGTTTTGGATTCTCTTACCGTTAATGCAGTTTATATCTTCACAGCCTCTAGCAACTATACATTTTAACTTTTGACACGATATTTGCCACAATACACAGTATAGTTTCAATACATGCCGATCCATTCAAATACCCGGAGAAAACGCTTTTTCTTAAAATGTTTAGCCAATATTCAGAACTCGTATGTAAGCAGAATTGAAAAAAAAATCTTGCTTTACCAAACACCATTATGCAATGGTGTTTAAGCAAGATAAATTTTTCTTCGTTTGAAACTATATATATCAAAATATCAAATAGAAGTGGTGTGAACATTATGAGAATTTGAATTCTACCTCAAATGTCGTCCAATCCACTTGGTCTTAAGTACAAATTATGACTACCGCCAGCTATAAGTCTGAATCTAACGCAAAGTTAATAAATAATTAAAACCAAAATCATGATTAATTAAAGACGTATTCTACTAAAAACGCATATTACTACTAATTTTCTTAAACATTTCAAACAATATTGAATCAAAATCTGCATTTATTTTTCTTTACAAACGTTTAAATTTCGTCTCAAAGCGCGTGTGAAAACTCGAAAAATTGCTTTGTCGCGTTTATATTATAGTTAAACGTATAAAATATTCCTTTCCTTTTATGGACTGCATTTTGAGTGAATATTGTTATAAATGGTTTGAATGCAAACAGAGAATTTAGCTTTTAGGGAAATATTTATGGTATAATAAATCTCAAGAGTGCTTCATATAAATGGTTAGTACTTTTCAAATTTTGTTACCTCTTTCAAGTACCATATTTGCTCAAACTATATATCAAAAGCAATAGAAAAAATTACGAACAATTACGTTTATAGAAGGTGTTAAGCATAAAATATATACACGCTGTTAAAATATAGTTAATATCTGGATTTTAAATTAGATTATGTAATAAATAAAAGATAAAAATTTGCCTTATACAAGAAGGTTTTATATGAATTTTTAGAAAATTCCTATATAACTATTCGAAAATATGGCATTTGAGAGAAGGTCTATGATAAAGGAAATAAAATTCAACTATTGCATATTTGCTCTAATTAAATTTCGTTAAAAAGTAAACTTTTATTGCCGAAAAATTCTTAAATATACATTGACAGTAATTTTATTTTAAATATAATAGCAAAAATTAATATAAGATATATTTCTAAAATATTTTATTATACAAGTGAATATTCAAAAATACTGAGGATAAATTCGAAAAATAAGGGCTAATTGCTATAAATCCCTTAATCAAAGTTGCAGTTAAATAGATAAATTATCAAATCTAACGTCTGTTTCCTTTTTTAATAATACAAAAAATTATTAGGATTATTTCCTTTCAAATCTTAAAAATAGCAGTAATACACTCATGTCCATAAATTAAGGATAATGAAGTTCAGTCAAAGAAAGAGACAAAAGCAAAACAAATTTGACTTATTTTTAAAACCTATTTATTAAACAAAAGGTAAAGAGCAAAAAAAAATGCTATATGTTTGACATAATTAATAAAAATTACGATTTTTACTCCCTGGAGAAAATTTCAAACAAGAACCTATTTACAAAAAACAGTATAACATTGTTAGTATGATGGTTAAAACGGAGTATGTCTCCCGGACGATGCAATACAGGCCTTACAACGCCTACGCATGCTGAGTATCAAATTATCAATCTGATCTTGGGGAATATTACACCACTCATCAAGAAATGCCCTCCGAAGTTCCGGTAGACAGCTGGGAGGGGGTTGACGGGCTGCAATTCGTCAGCCAAGCATATCCCACACATGCTCTATTGGATTCAAGTCCGGTGAGTATGCTGGCCACTCCATACGGGTGATATCTACCGATTGAAGGCATTCGTCTACAATGTTTGCACGGTGAGGACGGGCGTTGTCATCCATAAACAGAAATTCAGCACCCATGGCGCCCCGAAACAAACGTAAATGTTGTTCCAGAATGACATCCCGATAGATGTGGCCAGTCATCGTTACAGTCTGAACATTCAGGTCAGTTCTGGAACCAAGAATAATTCCTCACCAAACGAGCCATCCTGCACCACCGTAAGGGTGTCGTTTAATGGTGTTCTCTTGGTGGTAACGGGTACCTGGCGCTCTCCATTTGAAAGTCCGGCGAGAATCAGACTGCAAGCTAAACCTGGACTCGTCGGAAACATCACACAATACCACTGTTGTGGTATCCACAATGCATGATCTCTACTCCAGATTAAACACAGGCGGCAGTGAGTTGCGGTAAGGGGAACACATCTGACAGGCCTACGAGCATATAGACCAATGTGCTCTAAGCGTCTGTACACGGTCTGCCTTGAAACTGTCGTACCGGTAGCTGAAGAGAGCTGGCGAGGTAAGTCTGATGCTGTGCTCCTTCTGTTTCTTTTGGCAGTAACTGTCAAATACCAGTCCTCATTCGGCGTTGTAACTCGGGGGCGACCTGTGCTGTAACATCTACTCACATTACCATCGTCTTGGAATCGTTGTCAAAGCCTGGAGATGACACTCTGGGTGATTCCAAGTTCCTCGGATACTTCCAGCTGGGTTCGTCCACATTCCAGTCGTCTGATAATTCTACCACGTAAAAATCATCCAAATGCTTCTATTGTGCCATAACTGTGCGGTTATTGCACTGAAAGGCTTTTAAAGCGCTTGTGAACAATTTTACTTCTTTGCCACCATTCCTTATATACCCCTCTCTTACACTCTCGACATTGTGACGTACTATCCGCGTCATCTGGTGGTTTCCTGTAATTTGCATATTCTTCTTCAAGAGTGTGTGATAATTCTACAGGTGAAATTTTTATTTTAGAGTTCAATTTGTGTGTGATTCTGAATTATCTTTAATTTATGGACATGAGTGTAAATTAAAGACCTACAACAAAATTTACTTTGTAGTAAACTATATTTATCCTTTCATATACATGTTCTATATTTATATATATGCATTTATATGTATTTCTAATTTTATTTTAGCTATGAATTAATACATGAATGAGTTTAATATCAATGTTAGATGCATAAACATGCGACGGCCTTCCACTAACCCTCTTGGGAAATCTTTGGGCTATGAATGACAACAACCCGTTCTGAAGAGATTTTTAAGATTTTTATTGTTTTAATCAGACTTGAAACTTTAAAGGCATTTTTCTCAAAACTGTGGTTTTCAAACATTCGTCCATCATATGTCAAGAACGGTTTCACAGTATGACTTCAAAATTATAGGGTAGACTCAGCGTATATATACAATCAAATGGATTACAATCATTCCGAAATTATAAATATTTCTATTTTTATAACAAAAACATAACCAAAAAACTCATGAAATTCGAAACTTTTCCTTCAGAGGTCTACCAAAAATCCAATTTTTGATATTTTCAAGCGAGTATAATTCATTTAAGCTTTTAGATTAAAACGTCATTAATTTTTCTTATTTCAGATAAGCCAATCAGCTGGAATCGTGGAGGAAGCGAGCGTCCCTCTTTTGGTGGTGGGGGTGTGCCGAACGCTATAACTCACGTTATATTGGATATTTTTGGCTAAACATTTATATACATATGTTTAAAAACAAATATAAATAAATGATAAAGAAAACTTAAAATTGTATATTTTTACTGGTCATCAGAAAAAAATTTATCTGAAAATGCTTAAAAAACAGGCTGTCTCATGGGTGAACCCCCTTAAACTGGTAAAAAATCAATGTCCCTTCCCTCAAGACAAAATGCAAACATTTTTGACCTGAAATAAAACATTAAAAAAACACCAGTCGAATCATAAATAGCTTCTTATTAAATCTGCATTTTTCACAGACACAGAAAATGTTACTCATTTCTTCTACGATATTACTTTAGAAGAGCAATAAAAAAGCTCTCAAAAGTCATAATCGAATGAAAAATAAAAGATGAAAGCCAATATTAGATCGGTTCTGTATCATTGCACGCATACGTTACTTTTATGACAGTTTGAGGGGGCAGATTTTATTGTTCGACGTGTTTTATTTAGAGCGTATCTATTTAATATCCACATCTCGCATTGAGCATTTTTTTTTTCCAACTGATATACTCGCATCGTGAGGAATGAGAAACGTAGGCAAATCATTTTTCAAAAAATCCCAAAGTAGCTGAAACCGACGACGATATTTTTAGCATCTCATTTATTATATCTCTCTTTCTCTTTGGAATATTTTATTCAGATACGAGGACGTCGTTTGTTAGAAAAATAAATAGTTTTCGATAATATGCGATGCTGTAGACAGAACACGGAATATTTTTCGATGTCAGAATATTTCGATTAGTTAACTATTTAACGCATCTGAGAGGAGACCTTAAAGGGTGTGGTTTTGTGAATGATGAAACTAGCTTCTCTCATTTGAATACGATGCTTTAACCCGGCACTTCACGCACAGGGTATGTCATACCCACCGCCTAACTTTTTTCAAGTCTCCATCTAAACTTTTTTTGGAAAATGAATAGTTTCTCGTGTAGCTGACTTTAAGGTCATATTCTTTGAGGAGCCTAAGCTTGTAGGCGAATTCTAAAAGTATAATTTTGGATACCGCCTCTTCGGGTATGTCATACACTGCGTGTGAATGACCGTTACAGTTCTAAACGCATGAGCACGCTTTAAAATATTTCTTATACAATGGCGCATTATTGTACAAGGGGTGATCAAATGAAAAGGCACGAAACGACATAAAAATGAAACGGTTAAATATTTGCATATTCCGCCAAGGGAGAATGTAGCGAGACATCTCGGGATGCCATTGGAGACTCTGACTGGGATCGGATCATGCGCGGGTGCCCGCATGCGCAGGAGAGAGCAAAGGCTTTTATAAAAAGCGGCGTCCAAATGATGCGAGCACAGAAAAAGCATTAACTCCGATGTGTACTGTGAGACACTCCGACGCCTACGCAGGTCCATCAAGAACAAAAGACCGGGGCTGCTCACGGAGGGTGTGGTTCTGCTCCATGATAACGCGCGTCCACACGTCTCCAGAGTCACACAAATGGAACTGGACAAGTTCCAATGGGAGACGTTGGACCATCCGTCCTACAGTCCGGACATGTCACCCTGCGATTTCCATGTGTTTGGTCCACTGAAGAAACACCTGAAAGGAAAGCGCTTCAACTCGGACGACGTACTCAAGGACACTGTGAAGGACTGGGTCTCGTCACAGCCACAGGAATTCTGGGAACAAGGAATCCTGCGGCTTGTTCATCAGTGGGATCGTTGTGCTCAGGCCTATGGTGTATATTTTGAATAAAGTCTATATTTGTACCCACCGTGTCGTTTCGTACCTTTTCATTTGATCACCCCTTGTAGTTATGATGAAGAAATGTGATATTTAAGAAATTTAATAGATATAGTACAACAGTAATTTGGATGAAAAAGTCTCTTTGCACGGATCATAAGGAAGAATCGAATGATAAAAAGTATAGCAGCAAGTTTGATTCATCTACTGAAATCTAGCCAGATAACTTTACTGAGGGGAGTACTTAGCGTCCTTGATAAATTGACCGCTTCATATTCAATGGCTAGAAAATCTAATCGTCAGCCTATGACACTATTTTGTATGTTGTTTAACGTTGTGGCAATAAATACTCGAATTATCTTTTTAGTAGTTAGAAACCATATACTAAACATCGAGCCAGACTCTGATTTCTGAAGTGTTTTGGATTTCGATTAACAGAAGAATGTAAAAACCAACAAGCAATGCTTCTGCGATTTTTTTGTAAAAAAAATAACATCCTGTGAACACATTGCACTAACTGAGGAAGAAAACTAAAGTGTGTGTAAAAAAATGTACTGAATGCCCTAATAAAAAGAACAGAAAAACTAAATTTACGTATGAAAAAAGTGTAATAAACATATTTTATTCCTTATTTTTTTTCTTTTTCACCTTTGCATGCAAAGTTTACTGTAAAAACAAAATGTAAACACCCTTGGGTATGAGATACCCTGCGTGTGAAGTTACGGTTATTTTTTTTCACGCGAAAATTGCCGGGTCAAAACTTCTTTGACACCATCCTTTGCATGTTCTGAATATTTTTTTTTTGCTTATGTTGATGAGTGTATAACCATAGGTGCTATACAACTAGAACTGACGGCAATAATCCTGTAAAATATCAAAATTCCTCTGTAAAGCGCGCACTTTTAACACCAAAAATAAGTTGGAAATTTAAGGGTACGTATATTACCTCGGAAATAAAAACCAAAACTTCAAAAAATAACAAAAGTTGTGAATAAAGAGATATAAACTTCTAAATGCACCGAATTTATGCTTATTTTAAAGATTGAATTAATGAACTCTAAGGGCTGCGTGTAGTTCGCGAAGTATGCTATTTTTTCCAAAAGAGTTTGGTATAATATCTCGAATAAATGACTTCAAAACATAGAGTTGCCAAGTTTCTTCGTAAAAAAAAGGGAGTGGGCGTTATACGGTGAATATACCAAAAATTTTAAGAAATGCAAATTCAAAGTATAGATGCGTGGTATAAACCGGATTTTGAGGCACCTAAAATTACTTATGCTAAAATTAAGAAGACAAAAATGATTTCATTTCAATGCAAAACTTCCCTTATATGAATGCAGTATTCAAATTTTACTATTTTACAGAAAAACACAAGCAAATAATAACTAATGTATAATTATTCGTGCACTTTTCAAATATTTATATTATTCATATTTCAAAATCAATTGAGTTTTAATTTTATATGTTACACTAAACCCTGTACTTTTAATGAATGTTTAAAAGTAAAAAACAAACAAACTGTGAATCAATTATCTGCAATATTTGTCAGCACCTGCCGTACACATACATATTAAATTTGAAGTGTTGTTCCATATTTAAAACGTGTCGGATACTGTTTTTATCGTAAAATTATAGAAAAAGATTGATTTCCATTAGTGATATAATTCATTTTAGGTTAAAATCTAACGGAATTCATGATTACAGCAAACACACACTATCAAGCGTGGTATTAAATTCGCTATTCTTTCATTTTGTGTGACATTTCATATGATGTTAATTCGGCATCTTCTCACAATGTTATCGTACAATTCTGAAAACTGAAGAAAAAGTTTAAAAACACAGATAAAATACAAGTTGTTTTTGATTTCATTTAAGTTTCCTTGAAACCTGAATGACTGAGTGCTCTCAGAAGCTACATGGGGACTCTGAGCTATGACCAAGAAACGAGAACTGAGCCGACATTCCATGACAACAGCTTTTTAAACTGTCACACCACTCTCAAAACTTCTCTCTTGTCAGCGTAAGGACTTCGACCCTCGAGAGTTTTAAATAGCACCATCTTCCCTCTATTGCGGATGTTTAGAAGTAATTGGGCTCGAACCCAATATTAGACACAAATACTGCTAATAACGAGTTTGGAACCATCGAAATTCCGTTACCACAACTACAAAACAACTTGATTTCAATCCACTAACGACCATTGCTTTCTTTATTGTTCCCACAGTGAGTAAACTAAACTCAGTGGTTCAACATCCCATGACGGACAGAGCCTACTAAGCCCATCTCAGTTTTCGTGACCTTGGGCACTAAGGTGCATGAGCTGATGTTCCAGTCTGGTGGTCAGTTAGACACAAACCCCCCAATGATCAATTCCCAAGCAAGCTTGGCACTCCTTTACCGACGCACCGGAATGGATGAAAGGCTGAATAGACCTTGCTCAGCCCCGAGGTTTGAGCCTCGGACCTGTAGCGGGGAAGAACGATATGCTACAACCCAACCACTGAACTTCTAGTACAATGATTAAGGTAATGTTCATTAACAAGTACTATAAAGCGGCAAACACATAATTTTGCGTAACGTTCAAGTGAAAAACGACACCTAGCTATCACCTTTCCCTATCCAAACTTCCACACCAATCCAAATGGAGGACTTGGAGCCTCTACAGATTTGACGTGCGTCATCCCTCTATATGGCAGGTTTCAGAAGCACCAGGACCCGAACCCACGTTACGCCGGATAAGAGTTCATGACCATAAACCCTAGGGTGCAGTGAGCTCATCGTTTCCTGCAGTAAAAAAATACGATTAATTAAAAATAATACCAGAACCTTTTTTTTTATTTTCAATGGGTTGCGGATTGGTGTTTACCATTGGAGACCGAGAATATTCCCGAAACCGGGTATCACTTTTAGAGTGGCACCATATAGGTGGAACTAAATAACACAATGCAATTTTGACACCGAGTTTCCTCCCCGGAGGGAGGAACTTGAGCTCTCGTGATTGGAAATAGTACTAATTTTGAATGCGTAAATTAATTGCACTGAATTAGCAATTAATGTTATGCGTTAATTTAGAACATCAACATAACTTAATGATTCGGAACAAATCACAACATTTTCACGTAAAAATAAATTTTACAGAAAATAAAAGTCTCTAACAGACTTCAGAAAAAAACGTCACCTCATAATATAAATTTGGAAATTCGATCTCTTCTCCTCTAGGAAGGAAAGCACCTGGACTTAGATAATGCGAAATGGTGCAAGGAATTAAATTTTACCGAAAGCACCCAAGCCAAACAAACACTCTAGGGATAGTTAACATGCCACATAATCATACAACATGGATGCTGTCTATTTTCTTATTCGTGAAAATCTATCGACTTGGGCCAGGGTTGAAACCGCAAACTTGTGCATTTAAAGCCAGCGACATACCAGCTACGTTACCCAGGCGGCAGCATACCAAAGAACTAATGCTTTCAAATTGTTTAATTACTCGTAAAGCAGGTCTCTTTTAAAGAGCCTTTCATCAAATTTAAAGACATGTGTGATTACATCAGTTAATTGTGTGTATCAGTATTTAATGCTCGGTTTTGTATATAAAAATCCATCCGTAAATAAAACTCGCAAAGTTTACGAGTGCGTATACCAAACATTTCGCTTTAATGATAATCATTAAGTTATAAAGGGCTGCATTCTTCACAAATCAGGGGCCATAATACAATTTACGAAGGTGCTATGATTTTAAATAAAAGAGATATTGACTTTCAGATAAGCGTTTCACATGTAAAAGTTTTATACCCAAAAATATTTATAGCTCAGCGAGAAGCATGTGTTACCGACCGCCGCTCCATGCTTGATATTTATGACATTTAATATGCGGTAATTACTTCAATTTTCCCATGCTGCTATCGTACCAGCAAAAATATGAAGGCAGATAAATTTTCTTTTCTTTTATACTAAGTGTTCATTACTTCATATTATTATCAGTTTGTATTCTGGATGCATGCATAATTTAGTGTAATGTGATGTATACATATTACAGAATATGCAGCGCGTAGGCTCGTAATGTATATACATTTCTCCGAAAAATAACGGGATAACCATAAAAGACCGACTTAGGAAACTTTAAGGATTAAGTTATTTTAAAAGCCAAAGTATGAAGTTGCTTTTTTGTGTGGTTGTATTAGCAGAACAAGAACTTATATAATTTTATGAACTTTTTGTGATAATGATTATGTTGCCCACCAGTGTTTATAATGTTATTATTATTGCTCTACAATGGTTATATATATATATATATATATATATATTACTTTTAAATTAAATATTGGCTTAAAACTGGAAATTTTGCAAACAATTGACAATGTTCTTATGATTTTATTTTATAGGTCATCTTATTAGCTTTATAAAAATGCCTAGTTTATTATTTTCCGTTCACTAGAACAAAAACTACAAATGTTTTCGTAAACGCAGATGCCATTACTTTAAGCAAGATGTTGTACTTTAAAACGCATTTTACTCGAAATGCGTTTTTATAAATGCTCAACGGGGCCAGCGATTGCTAAAATGAAATTATTTTGGCGTATGTTTTGTGTAAAAGTAGAAGTGTTTTAATCTTCAGATCTATCAATCGCTGTTTTATTACAAAATTTACAGTCCTTTGTGTAAATATAATCAATGTTTTTTTAAGAAATTTCATATTTTAATTGGATAAAGTGCTCTAGTTTTTGTAAAATAAAAATATCTCTAATTCTGAAGGTGATTTTTAAAAATGAATAACATAGCAACACATGTGAGAATTGAAATAGAAAATTTGTTCATAAGCCTTTGGTACAGAAGGGCCGTGTTTATGTTATTTTTTGTATATTTTTACCATTTTTTTTCTTTTTAGTAACACTAATTTCTTTTTCTCTTCTTAATTTTAGCATAATTTTTTCTGAAAATGTACTAAACAAATCTAAAAACCACAAAAAATCTCCATGTCTTTATTTTTTATTTAAAAAAGTTGTAGCAAGTAGCCGGATTCCTTAAGCCTATTCTCTCGGTGTTGTGAGCCAGGATATAATATATTTCATTTATTTTTAACTGAATATTATTTAATGATTATCTTTTGAATATTTATTTACTAAATTTATTTCTTTTGAATATAGTAAATAGTGCTTTATTCCTATTGCCTTTATTAGTCAATTTTCTGTAGAATTACAAAATAATGCACCTGGTACATTTTTCGTACAACTATTACAGTGGAATTCTTATAAAAAATAGGAGCATTTGAGAAATCCTAAACTGTACTCTTCCGTACGCAAAGAAATGAAACTAGGGTGTGATAAGGCCACCGTCCTTCATCAGCCACAAGGAGTGCTAGTGGTGCGTAGGAACCACTTAATGAAACTATGATCTGCAGGTATAAAAATTTTATACTGCAGTTTTGGTAACCAGTACAAGAATCTTACTTTGTTGAGAAACATTACAAAAAATCTTAATATTATGTACAAGGTGTGTCTTAAATATTATGTACAAGGGAAAGTTCTGTTGCTTCTTCCTAAAGAACAACACAGTTTTTTCCTTGCCTTTTTTAAAATTTAATCCAAAATAGAATGCCCTTTGTTAGTTACAACTGTTTGCAATGGTCCCGGCAGTTTATCTAACCCCTAGAAAAAGAAGTCCTCTGCTTTCTTTGAAGGCAAAGTATCAAACCACTACCATTTGAACACCCTCCCAATTTATATATTTATTTCCATCAAGAAAATTTCGCAATCAGATGGTGCGATATCAGGAGAATGTGCTGGCTTAAGTAAAGTTTTCCAACCCAACTCTGTAATTTTTTGTGTGGTTTTCCTTGCCAAATGTGATCTAGCATTGTCGTGATGGAGTTACACCATCTCTATTACCCAAAGATGGACGTTTACATTGAATTTTCTATTCATAACGTCAAGTACGAACAGTAACGAACGAAGATTAGATACGTTACGATACGTTACATACTGAACGAAGTTACGATCATTATCTAACGTTTCATTTTCTTTCAGCAACTCATAGAGCACTATATCCTTGCGGTCCCATCAACAACAAAACATAACCTTCTTCATATACACGCCAGCTTTGGATGTTGACGGCGGTGTCCTTCTTTGTAAGCATGAGTCCTTTTTCTAACCACGTGTTTATACTCTCTCCACTTTTCAATCTCCAGTCTCCCAGTGGTAAGAAAAACTGTTCCCTTTTGTGGCGAGCATGATTTAAAGACATATTGATATTTGTCCATTAAAAGTTTTTTTCGCTCAGTTCGTGTGGTAACCAAACAGAATTTAAACGCGAAAACAAGCCTTTTAATATGATACATAGAAGTAATTCTTAAATAGACATTTAATGTAATGAATTCCAAGCTTCAGCCCACTTCTTTGGAATTTAACGTGGGATTTGTCTTGATGTAGCACTTCATCATTGACATCTGATGGCCTTTCTGATCTAGGTTCATCTTTCAAAGAAAAATTACCCATATGAAATTTCATAAAACATATTCGACATACATATTCTAGCTTTTACTGCGTCCTCTCTTTCGCATCACACACTGTTTTTTTTTTGTCTCCATAGCGTTTTCCCTTTTTGGAACTCATACAACGTCTTAAATGCAATTTTTTTCACTCATATTGGCAGTTTTACAAGTTGGAAAAAACTGCTAAAATACAAAAAAAATGCGTAGAAATCGTAACTTTCATACTAATTTAATTGTTTAAGTCAATTTCAGCCACATCCAAATTCTTACTAAACATCGACAAGGCATAAAAGTGCACGTGCTCATAAACGACAGAAGTTGCCTTTATATCAAATACTTTAACGATTGAGCAATAGTTAATCTATAAAATAAATAACTAAATCGTGAAATCCATATTTAACTCTGAATTAAGCAGATAATTCATGAAACTCCTAGTTATTTTATGACATAACAAATTTCAAGTCATAACAGTAACAATTTATTAAATTGTATAAATATTCTAAAGGAACCGTGGGTAGCCTAGTGGTTAGAGCATTGGACTCCAGACTGGAAGGCCTGAGTTTGAGATGCTCGATGCCACGAAATACCCTCCGAGTACACATGGAGTACGTGTTCGTTAAATCAGTGGGTCCAAAAGTCTTGTGAGCGGTCACAGAAGAAACCACGGTGTAGAGGGATCGAGAATATTTCTCTCCTTTCCAGTTCTATGCTTAAATTGTGAAGGTGGAGATAGGTGGTGTAGAAGGCTAACCTGTCTAGACTCTGGCAACTTTCATCCCTTCCCTTCCCTTCGGGAAGTACACGCCAACAACAACAAATATTCAAAACACCACTTTAAAAATACAACTTCAGTTTTCATTTATTTATTTTAATCATTTTTCTTCAATAATTATAACACAGAGAATAAAAAAATCTGAGCAAATACGTATCATTTTAAATAACATAAACTAAACCAAAGACTAAACATATCGCTAAGGAGGACAAACAAACCATGATTAATCGCGTGTCAAAGAAATAGCA
>BMAO01025793.1:0-15875 GCA_019973975.1 Trichonephila clavata
CTGGCATCAGTGACGCTTTAGAACCCCCCCCCGTCAGTACGGGGGTTGCGGAGTGTACGTTATGCTACTAGTTATTGCACAAGATGAGATTCTAATATCATACTCGCTCTAGATATTAATTAAAGGAAATTCCCGGGAGAACCCGCTACATTTGGCTACCTAACACCATTACATTTATTGTATACTTAAATTCTTTTTACAACGAATCAATAATATTTGTCAAAATAAAATAGCTTTATAATCAACCTGATTGTATTCAACATAGATTATTCTAAACTATAATACACTTAATTTTCCTCTGAGAAATTAAAATGTTTATCTAGTAAGTAGATCTATTAGCGTATCTTCCTTATTGTTCATATATTTTAAAGGATAAAGTGTATTTTTAATTGTATATATGCTTTGAAATTGATAAGGAATAACTAATATTTTATTAAATTCCTAGGAATTTTGTCATCCCATTAGAATTAAAAATCAAAAACAAGTAAATTCAAATAAATGTTAATTCTACAAAATCTTCATTAAAATAACTATAAAGAAATTGCCAGCTAAATTTTAATTAAAACACATTAATGTGTTTTGAATGCATTTCTTCACCTCAATAAAATACAATGTTAGAGTAGCGACTTTTAAAATTCTGGGAGCGATGCATGTTAAATAAATTGTGGCTCAAATATCCTCCCGTTGGTGGGTGTGGAATTATGGAAGGAGGGAAGCCAGCCAGTTGTTGTACTCGTGACTTAACCAAGTTCAAAATTGCGAGGCCCGTTACCATTAGTCCTCATTTTGTTTCATAGGCGACGTTAATAAATATTAATGTTCTAAATTATCTTACTCTTCAACATAAGTTTACTAGAATGAAAAATTAAAACTTTAGTTTTCCATTTTAAGATTCCGATCGATAAATATTCCCTTACATATATTAATATAATAATTGATTATAAAACAAGTTATTTTAAACGCATTAATGCTTTAGAAGCTATATATTTCAATTCTGTCAAACATAAGCATTCCACTCAAAAAATACTAATGATAAATACAGAATTCTTGATATAACTTTCTTCTTTCTCTTTCTATCTTATAACGCTTGGCCTAATCATTTCCAGCAAATCCAATCACCCTTCCCCCAATACTTGCTGCTGAAACCCAATGTGCATCACGATAGCATTGAACCGAAAGTAAGATTGGCAGAAAGGTTTACTCTTGACTCAATACATTCCATAGATCCACCTCTGTGCCCCGGAGCATCTTCTAAGAAGACAGTGGCAAGAATTCTGCGTGTAATGTAAGGGGTCAAAAAATAGAGCGTCTTTGGTGCTGTATAGAATATCCTTTTTCGGCACCGCCAAAGCACGTCCCCTTAAGCTCTCGGCTGGGAGTTTGTACCGTTTTTCCTTTTTCCGACGTATCCTTGCACTAAAAATGTCCGATTCGAGGACTTATAGAAATACGTGACCAGTTTCAATAAGGAATAACATTGAGGTGAATTTGAGAATACTGGCTTACCTCATTCCAGAATTCCTGGTTGCAATTCATAGGCATTGGCTGGTTTTCTTGTGAAAGAGAGAGAGTTACAATTTAATGTATATGATTAATAATAACTTGAGAGAAATAAATAATAATATTAAAAGTCATTGAGGGGGGGATTATATAATTACGTAATGCACATATTAGTGCAAATGAAATATATTTTCATTTCATACGTGGAGTGAGAGTTATATTAACTTCGTAACTATAAAGATGCAAAAGGACTATTGGCGACGGACTTGGCGGAAGTGATGAAGACAACATATGAGCTGCCTCACCCATTTCTCAACTTCCACACCACACCAACGAGGATGTTTGAACCTCGATGGATTTAACTTACAGCGGCCCATTGTACAAGCTGGTATTCTGTGACACTGGACTCAAACTCATTGTCTGCCAGCCACGAGTCCGTGTGAACTAGGTTATTCACGGAATTCGATATATATTGAAAATAGTCAATTTTATTCAATTTATTTGGGGAATTATTTTACTATTCGAAATACGAAAAGTTCAAACTTCATTATTTTAGAATATTTATTTTTAAATGTATTCTATAAACAAAATTTGCATTCATTCATCAAACTCTTTTTACATCAAAAAATCTATAGACATTAATGAGGCTATATTTTGGTACATTTTTCAAAGTTAAATAACGTTTACGGACTCATTAATATACTGTATATTTCATGTAAAAGTCAATTATAAATATTTCAAATCGTCAATCAAAATAACACTTCTGTAACGAAAATATAAGTTACGAAATACAAGCAATTGCAATTAAACTTTGTCTTCGGAAATCTGTTCGTGTTGTTTATATGAGATAAGAAACAAAAGTTTTTTTTTAATTCTTTATACGTATAATATTTTTAACTCTTTCGGGGCCATTTATTTCTCTTTTGAATTTCTCCCAGTTTTTTATGTTTTATTAACAATTAAACAATGGCATTTAAGGTAATACAATTGATTTTACCGAATTTTATGTTTACATTGAAATTTTATGGGTAGTATGAATACTTCCCAAGAAACCTATCACTGTATAAAGAAAATTAAATTTAATGGTGATTATTGCCATGAAAAATGAGAAGCATGCTCCACTTCACAAGGGGACATTACATTCTGCACACATGCAGTGGATCCTATTTTTTTTTGTCCCTTTCTGCTACATTCCTACATCGACCATAGTTGGAAACCATCTTTGGAATATAATTTCTCACACTAGCTAAGCGCACATCATATGGAACTTCACACTTCTTTACTTGGAAGCTAGCAAGATGGTCTTTCCCTTTTTTTGCGGAATGTCCGTCTTTTAGCTGAAGAGCTAATGCTAAATGTTAGCTGGTCTAAACTTCAGTTTCTTTTGTTCACTTGCAACAGTATGAAACTATTTATGATGGCAAGGTTGATAAGAAATAAGATTCACCCACAATGCCACCAATTTACAGATATTCTTATTTGGTATATTTCTTCTCTTTGGATCGAAGTGATCAACCCCTCTCATGACATCATTATATACAGCGACAGCTTTGGAGCAAGGTAATCCTTCTTTAGTAACATCTTTTTTTGTTCAATTTACAGATTTCATAATTGCTGGGCTTTGTGCAATAGCACAAAACTGAAGCGGGAATTAGTCTTCCCATAGTTATAATAGCAAGGTCAATATATTATAATGGGTTTTGCGCTTCCCATAGCTGTGTTTTGTAAGATCATGTAGATGAGAAGTAATCTTCCCGAGGCCCAAGAAAGAGTTAAGTGACTAGGGCAAAACTTGAGCTGGAATCCTACTGTCCCAACTTCCAAATAATATCAGCGAAGGTCAAATGCCTTCTCAGATTTAACGTGCACTGGCCCCTCCTAACACGACAAGTTGGGTCTAGAGTTCAAGTAGTTATCTCAATGTTTTCTTAATATAATACTAAAGCTAGTATTGCTGACTTTAAGACGATATGGTACCCTAAAAATCATCGACCTGTCGAAATTTTTTATTGGCTTATTTGGTACCCCGATTCTTTATGAATATGCCTGCAAAATTTCAAAGCTTTATCTGTATTTTTTTACCAAGTTATGGAGCAATGTTTGATGCTGAACAGCAACTACCACGCCCACATTTCAGATTATCTGCTAGAAAAGAGCCTGATAAAAAGTGAATTAATTTTTTTCTACTGCGAATCAATGAGACTGAGATTATTATGCAGTAACAAATCATTTCAAGAAAGAATTGGGCAATTCATGCAAAAATTCCAGTTTGTGAATTATTTATTGAAGTGCAAATGGATTTAGTCAAAATTTAAAAGTTGTGTGGGCTTTATATGATATTATTATGAATGAAATTAAAACTTCAAAACGGATTCTCTCAAAGCACAAATACTAAATCTCCTTTTGATAGATAATTAAAAATCTAATTCTCAAGAATAGAAAAACTCTCCCTTTTTTATATGTATTTGTTTTTGGTGATATATATATATATATCCCATGTGTGTTAAATTCAACACTCTTACTTTTAAAATATTTTAAGACAGTTATTTGAACAAATGCACATATGCAGTTCTCAGATTTATTTTACCTATAAATTGTCATTTGGTTATGCTTTTATTAGTGTACAATATTTAACATGCGAAGTTTCTAACATTCGTGGAAATAAAAAGTAAAGGCATAACATCTTTTGAACAAGTTGTGCATTAGCTCTGAACAAGGAATTAGCTTTGAAGTGTGTGTATTTATTTTTTTTATAATTATTATTATTAAGTTTTATGAAATATTGATCTTTCACTCGTTTTGTTCTATATATTCATTAGGGCAGTATACTGTTTAATTGTTCTACATTTGTGCAATTTTTTATGGTAAGCAGTTTTAAATAAGCTAATTAACATTTCATAAAAGTTTCAGACTACTCGATGATTATTATATCATGCTATTCTTGGAATGAAAACTTCAAACTCATATTTCTCCATGTTAAATTTTTGTACATATACTGTTATTCAAAATCCTAAAGGCTTTTTGATAATTGAAGAATGGGTTTGAAAAATTTTATATATGTTCTGAACTGTATGTTTTATAAAACTGTGCATGGAATTAGCTGCAACATGTTTAGTACTTTTTCTAAAAAATTTCAAAATCAAAATTAATGTTTTTTTTTAGATTTTTTGGAGGTTTAACTATAAAAAAATTAATAAAAAATTAAAGAGCAGCAGCAGAAAAAAACCCATGCACAGTTTTATATAGTATATTATAAGGTATTTGGAAAAAAATCTTTGAAATAAAAGAGACATATTTAAAAAAGCCTTAGGGTTTTAAAAAAATGTTCAAAAAATTTAGATTTTACAAACATTTTGCAACAAATTTAAAATTATTTGTATGGAATTCTTATTTCATATTAACCTTTATAAAATACAATTAAAACCAAATATCAATTATTAAAAATAAAAAAAATTGTGAAGATGGTGCCATATCGCCTCTAAAGGTGAAAAGTATAGTATATATTATATTTTTTTATTCCTTGGTCACTTAAAAGGAAAAAATTTTTCTTCGGTGTTAATGAACTACAGAAAATGAATTTTTAAAGTATTAAGTTAGTAATAATATAATTTAATTTGTGTTATTTCTTAGGTTCTTAGTTGCATCATATTACAAGTAATATGGTCTCTTATTGTTCTGTTGGTTCTGCATCTTCCAGTTATTTTTTTTACAAATGTGATGACGGACAGTTGATTACTATTACAGACCTAATACATTCCCGGGGAACTGATATCACTTTTTCATGCTACACCATATAATCAGATACCAATTGCCGCAATATAATTTTGACACCTAGTTCTCTTTACAGAGGTGATCACTGAAAGCCAAACAGGCAAAATAGAGATCCTTAACATGCTGCATAATCATATGAGATGAATGCTGTCAATTGTCTGCATAATGAAAATCAACCGACTTGGGCCGGTGTCAAACCCGCAAACTTGGGCCTGTAAGACCAGCGCCTAGCTAACTACGCCACTGAGTCAGTTTCCAAACATAATTTCCATAGATTTTCTTGGTCGATATGTAAATATTTTAGGAAAAATTGGTTTCTTAAATTAGACCATAGGAGATACAATTTCTGATATCACAGGGAAAATACATTTATGATTTCATTTGCAGAGTCTCTTATGGAAGAATATTGTTAAGTATCATTCATACTTTAATTAAACTCGGAATACCTCCGTATTAGCTAAAACATCATTTTGGATTTTCAAAATTATTCTACTGACATTTGCCAAGTTACTCTATTTTCTACCAAAAATTCAATTATTATTATTATTATTACTCTAGATGCAACTTACTTTGGTCTTAAAAACCATCCAACTAATAAAGCAACTTATTTAATTTTTAATATAAATATTTTTTATAAAAAAATTCGTTCCTTATGAAGCTTGGAATTACTTCATTTATTAACACCTTAATTGCAGTCAGCGAAAATATTTATCTCGCTATACAGGTGCTTTGAGTGCCCCGGACGTACATATGTGTCGTTCCAGAATATTATTTTGTTCTTTGCGCTGTTACCTGTAAAACTATTCCGAACAGGGTCCGGAATGCAATAAATTGGTTTTGATAGTGTTTGCTGAGGATTTACTTATTTCAGAGAAAAATATGCTTATTTAAACATTTTTATCCCCCCCCCCAGCCTCACCCAGCACAATACATCTCATACACGGCCCTATGTGAAAAATGGTGGTTCTAGGTATCAAATCGTTTAACCTTTAATCGTCAGCTAAGTGGTTAAAGTTAAGGACAGTCTTCATAAATATTTTAGCAATTTATCAATTCTAATTAAAAATTTTATATTTATTTAGCCAATTAGTGTTTGTGCTTGTTTCATTACAACTTCGACTTGTAATTTAAATATTATACTTCAATATATTTATTTTATTGAGATTATAGTTCACCAAAACCATACCAAAAGAATTTTTTTATTATAAGTAAATTATTCACCGTACGATTTTTAACATAGTATTTATGTACTTTTGTGCATTTTGAAACAAAGACAATTTTCGATATCATAATGCGAAGAACGCTTTGGAGAATATTTCATTAAGCTAGAAGATGCCAATAAATACAAAATTTCATATTATTAATTTCGAAATATTTCTGTTTTAAAATGTTTAAAATAATATTCATGATATGTGTTTAAAATCCAATTGTTAAGCTATTAAATAAAAATATTTATTAAAGATAACGAAGAAAGTATTAAAAACATAGGTTCATAAATATGTAGATTTTAATTAAATGTCAAAATTTAGCCACCGACCTATTATATTGTTTTTTTAATTAATTTATATATCCTTCGAAGAAAAGGGAAGACGTCATTTATGTTGTGCTTTGAAATATACCTTAAATATTTGAAGAGCTGATACAATTTTGAAATATAAAGGTTAGCATCAGCGTTTTACTAAAATATAATTAATGAAATATTAATTAAGTGGAAAATATGCAATTGATAATTAATATATTAGCTTAATCAAAATTTAAAACTGTCTTCGTAGAAATGAATTTTTTGCGAATATATAAATTAATAATTAATACGTTCCAGATATTCACACACACTTCACAAATAACGTTCAACATGGTAAGACTTTCTTTATATTTTACAAATGATCAAATCTGTTTTGAATATATCGTACATATATAATAGGTAAATGTACGTTTAAAGGTTAACTTGAACCACGAGTCCTTAAGATGGCTTTAAACAAAGTTATTATGACATTATAAATAATTTTAACAGCTAAAATTGGCACAAATTAGTAACATATTTTGCCATATAATATATAAATTTCTCTAAATAGCTCTCCAAACTTGAATTTTTTTACACTTTACCTTAATAAATTAACACTCGAATAACGGTTATAAAATATATTAATAGCAATGCATATATCTACTTATGAATAAATAAAATGCATGAATATGGGATATAAAGTCGAATGTTGTTGTTGTCGTGTCCTTCCCGCAGGGAAGGAATGAAAGTTGCCATTGCCTGTGAGACAGGTTGGACTTCTTAACGATAGATGGCGACACCACCTATCTCCACCTCCACAATTCTGGTGTGGAATTGAAGGGGAGGGAAATATTCTACAGCCCCTGCACTCGTGGTTTCTGCTGCGACCACCCACAAGACTTTCGGACCCACTAATTTAACGAGCACGTACTCCGTCTATAATCGGTGGTATTTAGTGGCATCGGGCATCGAACCCAGGCCCTCAGGTCTGGAGTCCGATGCTCTAACCACTAGGCTACTCACGGCGAATAAAGTGGAATTCCCTCATTAAATGGATAGCTTTCAGTTTGTTTTCCTTTACACCACTTGTATTCAAATCCTCTTCATCGTCCAAACCCCTTAAGCTGAAAAGGATGGATCATTCGTGAATGTATCTTTAGAAATGAAGTTTAGTTTAGAAATAGAAAGCTATAAATTGTACAGAAATATGGGATTTACAATATTATTTAAAGTATACATTCCCTGTCACCTGAAATATTTTTTTTTTAAAATTCAATTGGAAGTATTAAGAAATCAATTTTTTTTTTTCAATATAAAAATAGTTTTAGAAGACTTGCAACTACGTAATTAAGAGATGAAAAACTTGCTTTTGCATACAGTATTTGTTAACATTACATTATTTAAAAAAGGTAATTTAACTCAAAAAAGAATTTTAACACGTTAGTCTCTAAAATTCATAAATACTTACTTTACCATTAATGGCGATATGGTATTCTAAGGTTCATCAAATTATCGATATTTTTTATTAGATTATTTAATACATAGAGTCTTTATAAATATGCCTGCAAAATTTCAAAGCTGTACCTGCATTTTTTATCAAGTTATGGAGCAATATTTGATTCTAGTTAGTAACTAACACGCTCACATTTCAGATTACCTGCTAGGAAAGGGCCTGAGAAAAAATAATTATTTTTCTACTGCGCGTGAATGAGCCTGACATTATGCATATGCAGTAACAAATTATTTCAAGAAAGAATTGTGCGATTCATGCAAAAATTCTAGTTTGTGAACTGTTTACTGTAAAACAAATGGATTTGGTCAAGATTTAAAAGTTATGTGGGCTTTTTATCATATTATTATGAATGAAATTAAAACTTCAAAACGGATTCTCTCAAAACACAAATACTAAATCTCTTTTTGATAGATAATTAAAAATCTAATCTCAAGAATAGAATAAACTCTCCCCTTTTTATATGTATTTGTTTTTTGGTGATATATATACATCCCATATGTGTTAAATTCAACACTCTTACTTTTAAAATATTTTAAGACAGTTATTTAAACAAATGCACAGATGCAGTTCTTAGATTTATTTTACCTATTAAATTGTCATTTGTTTATGCTTTTATTAGTGTACAACTATTTAACATGCGAAGGCTTTTAAATTCGTGGAAATAAAAAGTAAAGGCATAAACATCTTTTGAACAAGTTGTGCATTAGCTCTGAACAAGGAATTAGCTTTGAAGTGTGTGCATTTATTTTTTTTTATAATTAATTATTAATTAAGTTTTATGAAATATTGATCTTTCATTCGTTTTTTCTATATATTCCTTAGGGCAGTATACTGTTTAATTGTTCTACATTTGTGCAGTTTTTTATGGTAAGCAGTTTTAAATAAGCTAATTAACATTTCATAACAGTTTCAGACTATTCGTTGAATATTATATCATGCTATTCACGGAATGAAAACTTCAAACTCATATTTCTCTGTGTTGAATTTTTGTACATATACTATTATTCAAAACCTTAAGGCTTTTTTGATAATTGAAGTATGGGTGTGAAATGTTTTATACATGTTCTGAAATGTATGTTTTGTAAAACTCTGAATGGAATTAGCTTAAACATGTTTAGTACTTTTTCTAAAAAATTTCTAAATGAAAGTTGCTTTTTTGAGAATTTTTCAAAGTTTAACTATAAAAAAATTAATAAAAAATTAAAGAGCTGCAGCAGAAAAAATCAATGCACAGTTTTATGTAGTATATTATAAGGTACTTGGAAAAAAAGTTTGGAAAGAAAAGAGAAATAATTAAAAAAACAATACTGCTTTAGTTAAAAATACTAATGTGAAGTAAGAAAAAGAAAACGTTTTTAATACTAAAAGTATTACAAAAAACTAAGTACATTCATTACTTTTTAACAACAGTTACTTTCTAAGAATCTGAAATAATAAAATAGATTTCAGATTTTCATTTATCAATCCATCGTTACATGCAGTTAGCTTAAGAAAATCTCTAAAAACTAATGTAGTTTTATTCAAAAAATAATAGTCAATGTAATTTTTATGATTAAATAATTAATTAGTAATGAAATAATAGAAAATACTTCTTTGTATTTTAAAAAAAAAATATTAATTTAAAACTGAGGGGATTATTATAAAAAAAAACTGCATGCAGGTGCAAAGCTAATCATGCATTTTAAAGTTATTGATTGATATATCCTTAACTAGAATGCAATATCGGAAATTAAATGGTCAAAATGGCATACCTCTGATCATTTTCCATATTTTGACACCTTTGGCGCATTTCTTCGTTCAGCTGTTTTTGTGAGAAGATAGACATACATACATAGATAGATAAGTCTGCTTACCTACCAATTTTAATAGTGTAGATTCGAGTTTTTTATGAACAAATTACTTTCCTTAAAACTATGTATTCCTTCTTATTTATATGAAAAATGAACCTGCATTATTCTCACTTAAATCTATATTACACAGATACATTGAATGAATAATTTTGAAATTTTTATATCTTTGTTAAAAGTGAATACAAACATTTTCAGTAAGTAAATCTGATCAATTATTAATTATTATTTATCATTGTTTTCAAAAACAATATTGCTTTAACATGGAAGTCAAAAGAAAATAAACATGAAATCGAGATTCATGCATTACCATTTACAATAAATGATATTCAATATACTTGAATTCGTAATAAATAGTTAGTAATATTAAATAGAGTAATATTAAAAGATAAAATTAGCCTTTTAGCTCTCGCGATGGAAACAACTTTTTTACATTTTTAAATATTTTCAGCAAGTTAAAAACTATCTAATGTATATAATGCATAGAATTTTGAAAATAAAAGCAAAAAATTTTAGTCCAACCCTCCTCAGAATTTTTTAAAAATAAATATTCATATAATAAGTGCTTTCATTGTTTATTAAAGATCGCGTTGGAATTAGATTTATAAATAAGTGTAATCGTCTTCATAAAATTGAATTCATTCAAACAATTTTTACACAAATTTGAAAAAGAAATAAAAAAAAAATAGAATTAAATCAAAATACATTTTCAATAAAATTTAATACGTATATATTTGACATATTTCCCGAAATAGATTAAATTTTCTTATCATAAAGATACTTTTGTAAAAAGAAAAAGTATCTCTTAAAATTAGTAGTGTATTAGTTTTTTTTCCCTAAAGGTTCTTGTAGCCATTCATTTTATTTAGTTTATCATGCTCGAAGATTTATATTTCACACATAATTCGCCAATACATGAGTGATGTTTTCAACTGACATTGACCCTGCAGCCTGGAGATCAAGGTCCCGATTTCGTGGCCAGCAATTTTCGAGTTGCGGGTTCTACAATGCTGTCGAAACCGTTCAAGTCCTGATGCCACTGAAGATCTGCCATCTAGAGGGCTGATGCAGAAATCTGCTGTAGCTTAAATGGACTGTTGGCGTGGTGTAGATATCAGTAGGTTAGGGTATTGGCTCAGATTTCTTCCTCGTCACATCCCGTGCTTCAAAATTATAAAATCTGTCACCAATAGCCAGTGTGTTGCTTTAAGTTCCGCGTTAATGAATCTATATTTATTGATTTCCATTAAAAAAACTATCTATTGATATATTAAGTAAATGTTTTCATTAAAAAATGTAGCATTTTAATTTAGTCTAATTTAAAAATGCATAATATATAGATTATAGTAAATTGCCAAATTTCAATTATTAGCAAAAAGCTAAATTGCTTTAAATTACTTAAGAAATCTAAAAATCCTTATCTTGATCAGTTTATAAATATACTCTTAATATCCCTCCCCCATTCAATAGTTTTCAAATAAAAAATATATATCTTCTTCTCTTTATGACTGCCCATCCCAATTTAAGGATATTAATTACAGAAAAAACACTTACAAGACTTTTCAAAATGATCTGCACATAAATACACATATTTCTCCTTTCTCCTTAATTTAATTTTATTCATTCACTTATAATTTAAAAAATATATATTTCCAAAGGCAATATGAAACAAATAAATAAAATCTCTGAAAATGTTTTTAAAAAAACGAACAATGAATGAGTTTTTGCTACAGAAATAGCATTTATTACACTCAACTGTGTAGACGTATAAGTTATTTTATAAAATTTTATGGCCCAAACTGCTGTCACGACTCAGCAATTCAAGATTATATTAGAAACTATTTATTATATACTTATACTCTACATGAGTGTTATCAAAGTATATTTAATGTCAGTAAGGCTGAAAGTCAGGACAATGTTTGTGAAATACTATGTTTTTAAAATACTACATATCACTGTTGATGTATGATGATTACAGATTTATGTAATATTCTGAAAATGTCTGGAATAATCTAACATTATGGCACCACGCCTAAATGTACCGTGCCATATGGCTATATCTTACCGTTTTATCTAACTTTTGAACTTGTTTGTGCGTAGATAGATATTAATAATACAGAGATTGTAGCCAGAAAAAGTGTTTCTGTTCCATTTTTAAAGTACTTAATGTCGCTACTAATGTTGCTCTTATGTTTACTTTCATAAGAAAGTTCAAGTATAGAAAGAAATATAAAATTAGAAATCTAAACTTTCAGAATTTTTAAGAATATTTTTTTATAAGTATATTTTTAAATGATTTTTTTTTTGTAAAACATCTGATTTTTTTAATTTCATTTTATTTAAAGTTATTTAATAATAATGAGAAACTTCCTTTTTGTGAAGCATGTAAATAAAAATAGCTTGATTTTTATTAGTCTTCTTTTTAAGTCGTTAGATTTGTTTCGAAAAGGAAACCAAATATGATTTGCATCTTTACACAGAAAATTTGAATGGAAATTACAACTAAGAAAATAATTGTTTTTAAGTCCAAACAATGTTTAAACCTGTAATCTTAGTTCCTGAGAATCTGCTATTACACTATTGTGGTCAACATTATATTGCATTTAAGAGTAATTTTTAAAGGAAAATGTACAAAAATGTATCTCTCTTGATGGTTTTGTTGGAATAATTTAGATTATGCACCTCTAAATGAAAAGAAGTAGTAAGTACAGTTAAATTAGTGAGATACAGTTAAATGCAAAAATTCTATTTTAAGCTAAATTAGTCCCGATTTTTGATATTCAACTCCAATTTGTAACAAATTATTTCCTAAAACCTTATTAATTATTCAACAGATTTTTTTCTAAAATAACTATCACTATAAATAGAAAAACCAAAATACAAACAATTTTCCTAGCTTATTAATTTACGAAGCAAGTGATCTATATTTGTCTTTTTGGAAATATTTTGGAAAATAATGCTTTGATTGAAATAAACATAAGAGCATATTCCCAATGTACAGTCAGGAGACAACTCCAGTAATTTTTCTCTCTCTCAAAGCCCGTTAGTAAGTAATCCTATATAATTTCAAGTTAATCGCTGTTTCATTAAACGTTCAAAATAATCCCACTTATTTATCCGTTTATTTCTAATCCCCATAAAACCGAATAAATTTAATGAATATACCGGGTATCTGAAAATGTATGTGATTACACTTTCAAAATATTAATTACAAATAAACAAGTAAAGATATTCTCTTCTTTTTCTTAGGTACCATAAAGAAAATACGAAGGTTTTTTTTACAATGTTTTTTTGCACGAATTCAATGTACGCTCTAATAGTTGCTTGCAAAACATCGAATCTATATGACATTTTTGGACACATTCTATGAAGCATCGCAAGATGAACATCCTGAATGGTCACTGTAATTCGACTTTTCAATTCGTTAGAATCATGAATTTGATCAATCCATGTGACGTCATAGCTACATGATAATGGTAAACACGTATTTTTATCCAATCAGTTCAAAAGCTAAAGTGACGTCATAGTCATACGATAAAATCAATCACGTGTTTCCAGCTAATTAGATCGTGAGCTTCATAGTTGCCAACTTTTGATCTCTTCAGAAACTTTCTCTTAAAAAATACAAACTTCTCAGAAACAATAATGCACATAGTTAGACAAAATGCATTTTTTTTAAAAAAATACATGCATAAAATAAGATTTTTTTAAATCTTGAAATTTTTTGGAGAAATGTATTTTTTACAACATTTGAACATTTCCATCGAATTACAAAATTTGAAATTTTACCACAGTTTTACAAATAGTACAACAAGTACAATGGACTAAATTAATGTGACGTCATAATCACATGATAATTTTAAACCACCTGTTTTTAGCCAATCAAGTTCAAAAACATATGTGACGTCATAGTCACGATAAATGCAATTTTCTATTTTCAGCAAATCAGTTCATGCACTTCTTTAATGCCAAATTACGCTTTTCACAGAAACTTTTTTTTTTTAAAAAAAAATTAATATTTGTCACTTTATTAGAAAGTACATGTATAAAAAAAGACTTTTTTTCTTTAATTTTAAAATCTTTTTGCAGAAATTTCTTTTTATAACTCTTGAGCATCTTTACCCAACCATGCAATTTGAAATTTACCTAAGTTTTACAAATAGAATAAAAAGTACGAGCTAGTTTATTGTCTATTTTGAATTCAATGTAGAACACGTGTTTATTTTGATCATGTGACTGTCATGAATTGAACTCAATAGAAATTTTTGAGCAATGTTTTCACTTATCTCTACAAGAAGTACAGGTATGTTTATTTAGAGATCTAAGTGACCACGGTATTGGGCTTTCTTTTTCCATCTATTCCCCAAACTCCAGTGTGGTTGTGCCCCATATATACTGAACACCTGCTTTGGATTTAAATACGATAAAGCCTTCTACAATTTACGTTTGTTATTGGATGAAGCTATTTTGAAACGAGAATGCTGCAAAACGTGAACGTTGCCCATCTAGTTAAAATTTCCTTAAAGTATCCGATTACTTGAGACAGCTTTTTTAAAGTAGATATGGGGATTTTTTGTTATTTTTAGAGGTTTTTTAAGTACATTTTAAGAAAACATGCTAAAATTACAAAAAGAGAAAAATAAATTATTGTACTAAAATGGGAAAAAATTTGGTAAAAATTTACAAAAAATGACATAAATGAGACCCATTCCATACCGTAAGTTTATGGACAAATTTTCAATTCTAATATGTGATGTGACATTCATTTTTGAAATGACCTTCAGGATAAGAGATATTTTAATTTTTAGACAAACTATAGAACACGTTATCTTAGTTATTATATAAATTTGCTTAAGAAAAGCGTTGATTATATTAACATAAGGACTGTAAACTTTGTAATAAAACAGTGAGTGATATGGTTGATAAATCCGAAAGTTAAAACACTTCTACTATTATACAGAGCTTACACAAAAATTTTTATATATAGTTAACGATTTCAAAACTTTTTTAGCAATCACTGTCCCCATTTGAGCATTTTTAATAAAAGACACTTTGAGTAAAACGCGTTTTAATGTATCGCACGCTTAAAGTTAAGGCATCTGCTTTTACTAAAACACTTGTAGTTTTTGTTCTGGTGAAAGTGAAATAATAAACTTGTTATTTTTTAAAACCACTATAAGATGGCCTATAAAAAAAGTCTTAACACGATTTGTCAATTTTTGGCAAAATGCACAGTTTTAGGGTAGTCGGATACCTTAATCATAAGATTTATAATTTTTTTCTTTGGGGGAACTTAAAGAAACCGTAAGTGAAAATCTTTATTTGTTTATACTTAATTCAATTTTGAACCTGTGTCCATGCTATTCGACCACCTTATACTCTGTAAGAAACCGATCCATTAATATTACGAAGCAGCATAAAATAAATGATGACAATTACTTACTTGTTGATTCTGACATAACTTTCCGTTTCGCTAAATCTACTCATACCTCAGTGAAACACAACACTGAGATCAAGTAGCACGAAATATCGACAACAAGGAAAAGAATTACCTTAATGGTTGTCCCCGGAAATCTTAACTGCTATTCTTAAAAATGATTGATTGCCCCTCGTGTCAGCAAGCTCTTTGACAAATCTTTCGTCCACTGATAGGTAAAGGGCAAAAAAGCACCACTGTGAAGTTTGTCACTGACTTGTACAAAGATCTATTATCACACTTTTTCCTCTTTGTCCTATTTATCAC
>BMAO01025794.1:0-94641 GCA_019973975.1 Trichonephila clavata
AAATACTTTTCCGATTTGTTGGAAAGCTGGATCGCTGCATGTATTTTATCCGCTCTGAAAAAAAATTCGGTTCTTCTTGTCCGTCTTCATAATCTATCAAATAATTGATTATGTGTCTGCCATTGACAGTTTCATCTTCAATCAAGTGCATGCTGCTAGCGCATTGAGAGAAAGCAATTGAATGTGTATTGTCTGGAGACTGTTTATAAGAAATGAGCACAAGGTTTTAAGGTATCCGAACATGTTCGGAGTACCTTTTAACAAAATAACATACTAAAACATTATAAATTCTCTTTTAGGACTCAATACCAATAAATATTAGTATATATTTAACTATCAAAATTTAAAATAAATTACCTGAATTTAACAAAAATCACAATTGTAAGTGAAATTTTAGCAATATTTTTGAAAAACTTCAAAGCAGTTAAAGAAAAAAGTAATAAACATGTATTAGTAAAAGTATTACTAAAACAAACTAGATGCATTTATCTAGAAAATGTACTAAAATTTTAATTTTTTATTAAAAGTTGAAAATTTTAGAGCTGATTGAGTGAACATTATAAGAAATGTTACATTTTTTATGAGACCATTATTTAAATAACAAGCCATAACTCAAACAGTATTCATACAATAAGAAATATTTTTGTACATTCTCTAGAAAAACATAAATGTCAGGTTCAAAATTTTTTTATAGAAATACATTTGTAATATTTTGAGTTATCAGACTCGCCTGATAGATTTTGAGCAATTTAAATGCCCACTTCTGGTAGATCAAAAGCCCACTTCCGGTTTTTCTAAGTTTATAAAATTGATTGTAATTTGACCTCTAGGTAGTGTAGAAACAAAATAAAGTATGTTTCGTAAAGTCAAAAAAAAAAAAAAAAAAGATAGCTCTATTCAATAAAATAAAAAATTAAAATATCGTCTTGACTGAATTTGGTCATTTTCAACGTGTTCGGATACCTTAAAGAGTACATATGTACACTGATACAAAACTTTGCAATGGCGCCAAAGCCGTTGAAATTCATACACCGCATGAAAAAAGATCGCACATAAAAAATAGCATAAAAAAAAGGATCGCACAAACACTAGTTCTACTGTGCATAACAATTAGATAAAGTTACTTGCACAATGAACAGTACTGAAAAAAAATGTGAGTGTAGGATCATAAATTAAAAAAAGTTAGTGAGAGTTTTTTAATTTTTCCTATTGGTTACCGAAGTAAACGCCGAATTTTTTAAATATAGAAAATGTTACCCATGGAAGCTAAATACTTCTCAGTATCGAAAACGAATACTCTGATAGCAGTGAATACGATATACCGATATTTTTCAAAATACCTCAACTGAATAGGATGGGATCCTGATCATTTGTCTAAGATACGTATTTATCCGGGTATCATTATTGAAACTTTATCAATATTCTTATAAGAATCGGAAATACTGATGCGCATTGAATATTTTGCGTATTTATGATTATCAGCAATCTATACTCACGGGTATCGCTAAAAGTATTGATATTTACCTGATTTATTTTTTATACGTAATGAATTTTTCCAGCATTAAAAACAGGCTTACAGTATTGAAAATAGACTCTGAAATTTATAGTATTTTTAGCATATATTGCTACATCTCTCTCTTAGCTTTATTTTACCAATACCATATTTTTTTTAGATTTCAAAGTTATTTTGATTTGAAATATTGTATTTTTTATTTTATTTTAGATAATAATGTGTTTTAAGATATATTTTGGACAGGGGCGTAGCTACCGCTGTATCATTGATAGGGGGCCCCCTAGCTACAAGGGCCATATTATGTATAAAATTCTGGCACTTTCAAATAAATGTATTTTATTTCTTTAATTAAAAAAGGGCCCCAAGGAATTTTAATGCAGAGCCCACTCATGATGACAGGGATTTTGGAATAAATTAGCTGACTGGATTTTTTCTATCTTCTCTGGACTAAAAAAAATCGAGAAAAATTAAACAAGTCTACATTTTTATCTGCACATAAACATGCGGAAAAATGATATGTGTGTATTATAAAAATATTTTTCTCTGCAAGTCTGTTTTCAATATCAAATTCAACAATAATGTTTTTTTTTCTTATTCTTATTTTGCACTAGAATATGTTTTGGAATCTGAAAATGAATTGCTGAATATATAATGACAAGTTTTATACAATTACTAAATTGTTTTGGAACACAAACTGTAATTAATTTCAAATTAAATCCGTAAATAAAGACACGCTTGTATATATTTAACAATACCACTCATTTTACACTTTACAAGAGATAACTGAATAACGGGTTATAAATTTAACAGAATTTATTCAAAGGAAAATTAATAAAGTATTATCATTGAGCTCTAAAAATAATCTTCAAAATTACTCGAAATTTAAAACATTTGATTTGTTTGATCAAAATTCTAACTTCACCCAAAAAACAAAACATTTCAAATCTAGAAAATAAAAATTAAATAATTTTCTAACCGAACACTTTGTCTTTTTCAGACACTTTAAACTACGGATTGAACAGTAAAAAAAGAAATTGAGTCTAAAGAAATTCTTAGTCAGAAACGCCATCTACTGGAGAAGAGAAAATCTAACTGGAAATGATTGATTTAAGAATATTATTGTCTGTCTTTTCTTTTGTCTTTCTTCTTGTTTTCTTTCTGTTTTCTTCCATCTTTTTCGAAAAATTTTAAAAATCTGGGAGGCAGGAAAAGTAGAAAGGGAGAAAAAGTTATTACTTTCATCAAAAGCGAACAATCGTCGACATATGAAATTTTTTTATTTGTATGTTTTTATTGATGCTGTTTGGAACCACGTATTTTTATATTTATTTTACAAAAGGAAATTGAAATATGCATTTGTTTTTCGATGGCGTGAAGATTTCATCTTCTCTTTTCTTTTGCAGGTGACAGAATATCATTTGCGATGAACAATATTTTATAAAAAATGTACCTGTACAGTTTTTTTTAGTTAGTTAAAAACTTTGTGCTTCCCGCTATAAATACCTAACTAAAACTTTGCAATTAAATAAAAAAATACTTTAAAATATTACAATTATCAATTAAAAATTAATTTGTAAAATCAATCATTAAAAATTTTTTTAAAAATATTTTTTGCACGCGAACCTATTGATATATTAACATTTTTAATTACAATTTTAGAAATATCATATTGCGCAATTTACTAAGAATAATTTTAAATTATTTTTTTAAATTATATATTGTTTACATTTTTTAATATTTCATATGTTTTGAAAAATATCAAAAAATATTAGATTAGATTCTTTAAAGTGAAATAAACTCATTTCATTTATCACTATAAAAAAATTCAAGGCCTTTTCTCTCGAGTAAATATAGTGCCAAATTCAGTTCAGTTAATTTACTCCAAAATTAAGCTTATAATTTAAGAAATTTTAATTCGGAAATAAAAGTTTCGTATATATTAGAATCTTTTTTGATACATTATCTTCACATAATAATCTATGCATTGAGAGTTATTCTAAAATGAATAAAAAGATTACTTTTCTTAGCTTACTAAATGTGTTTTAGGATTTGATTTTTATATATAATGTCATCGAATAGAAAAAAAAAGGAAACAGGGAAACTATAATTCAAAGAAACTTTTTAATTCCTTATACTAATAATTAACCATTGTCAATAAAAATTATTTATTTTAAAATTATTCATCGATGTGGTTTTTTGAATGGTGTGTTTTCCCAAAACGCTTACAGATAATTTTTGACCTTACGCTGTATATTATTAAAATATTCAAATAAATCCAGGTAAGCTTTGTTCTATTAAACGCTAATAATATCTATAGTAAAATTCTTCTTTCATGGAAAATATTATTACTCTTCTCAATTTTATTATTTAAACTAATATTTGACAAATACTTTAAAATAATTAGTATGAAGGAATAATCCACAATGTTATTCGAATGTTTTGTCATTGTTTTAAAAACTACATAAATCTTCATATAAACACAATCTAACCTTGCTATTTCAAACCTTCGATAATACGAAACCTCTCGCTAATTCGAAGTATATGCTCAGCCTCTAGAAAAACTTGATATTTCGAACTAAGACAATACGTTTTGTACACTCAATATTTCGAAGTAAAATCTGTGGCTGGCGAGCCTGCAACATGCGATAATTCGAAGTTATCTTATAAAACTCTCGACAATTGAAACACTCACTATCATATAGAGTCATGTAGCAAAAAGGTTGGAACTTACATATTTTGTGTTGTATTGTCTCTGCTTGTCTTCCCTGTAACGTAGTTCCTTTGATGACCATCGGAGTTGATTCCGTTAACTCTGACAGAAGCTAAAGTGTCACTAAATATATAACAGAACTACACTACACAATTTTTCCCTTGAAAATCATGTTGATACGAACATTTTTCAAGCTTCATTTAATCTAGAAAAATCTATTGACAAAGTTAGATTGAATGCCATAAAACAAAAAAAAAAGAGATAACAGATTCTTTCGTATTATGTACAGTATATAGTATTTTATTAGTTGTTTTTAATACATATAAATGTGTATTTTTTTAATGCAAGACTTTTAATTTCTGTATAATATTTCTAACGTATAATGTATTCTTATTAAAAATACTTTAAAATAATTTTATACATATGTACAATTGCTGTTTTATTACATAGTTTCAAACTTAAATGCGTTATAAAAAATATTTATCTTCTTGCATTTAGGGAGTTTTTTCCAACACTCCTGATAATTCGAACTCTTGATTATTCGAAGTTTTTCATTGGTCCCTTCAACTTCGAATTATCAAGAGTCGACTGTATTTAGTTATATTCATAAAGAACATTAAATTTTCATTGATTTAAACGAAGTAACGTTTTTCAAATGAATTATTCCTTAAAAAATTATTAATTAAAAAAAATAATGAGAGTTTGCAACAAAAGGAATTTCATAATTTCGATGCAAAACTGAATAAATTATAATAACTATTGTAAAACTGCAAGATATACTTAAAACACACACACACACACACACACATATATATATATATATATATATAAAAAAAAAAAAAAAAAAAAAAAAAATATATATATATATATATATATATATACCAGACATTACAAGCCCACTTCGCAGGGTAACTCGTGATGTTGTAAGAATATATACTGTTCACGCGTTCAAATGTATTGAAAAACGTTCTTAGAACTATCACTTCTTGATTTTAAAAGGACAGGATTTGAACTTCTAAAATTGAAATAGAACTATGTCTTACGCTCCCGTAACCCCCTTCCCCAAAGTGGATCTCAGCGAAACCCATTTTTACTCAACAAAATAAACAGGCTAGCCAAACTTAAAGTCTAAATCTGAAAGTTGGAAACTGGAATTTTTTGTATCTATAAACACTCTTAGCCCCCTTTGGAAGTCAGTTTCCTAAAGACCTGTTCTTAGCAGATTTCAATTCAATAAAAAAAAACATGCATACCAAATGTAATCACTTTAGGTTTAGTAAGTTAAGGGGGTCCGGCACATGAATTTGCGGAAATTTATCGATTTTTACTTTTTTATATTTCCTAAAAATTCAAACCTTTCTGTTTAAAATGATTAATGATATGAGAAAGTACCATAATTATAAGTATTTTTATTAATTTTTTTTAATGAAGCTACTCCTTGACGCGCCTCAAATGAGCCCTGCTAGGAGGACATGTGTTTCCCCTTGTATAAGTTTCTGATGAACACGAATCCATATGATTTTCAAGTGGAAAAATTAGAGTGTATTGGGCTTATCCAATAGTTTATGGGTACATGTATTTTGGATCTTAAAAGCGAAACAGAGAAAAAAAATGTTAAGCAATGGAAAAAGCCTAAGAGGTCGTAACCGATTCACAGACTTTTTAATATCAAAAATTCAAAGCTATTAGGTGTGGCTATTAGAAATAATACCCAGCATGAAAGCTGCTGTTTGGGCTGTTTATTTTCATCTCTTGTCTCCAAACGAGAGCCCTCAACATGGACTGTGACCTCCGATTACAAATGCCTGATGCAAGTTTCAAAAGACAGAACCTGAATGTAACGAAAGGCACTATGATCAAAAATACATACACCACAATGAATTGAATGAAGCCAATTTTTAAAGATCTAGGTGATCTTATGTTATTAAAAAATGTTTAGATGGAAAGACCCAGAACCCAAACGAGTCAGTTAATAACACCAAATGGTCACCGTCAGTGATCCCAAGATGGACAATTGTGGAATTAAAAACTCTAAAATTAGGGGTAAATATGTCTATTGTACAGTTCAATACGAGTCATGTAGCAAAATTAATGATCTTAAAGCATTGTGATATTGAACTAATTTATAAATGTATGCCATGCTTCAAAGATAGTTGTATGATTCGTATAGCCGAACGAAAGCATCTTGAGACCCCCCAAAAGGCAAAATTATTAAAAATAATGAAAAAAAGAAAATTAGAAGGGTATTTTGTATGAGCAGAAGTAAAACAAATGCTTAATATGCTTCTGGAAAGTACTAAAAAATAGTAAATGCTCAAAAAATTACAAATTTTTACTTTAAAGCCTGTTTTCTCAAAATGTAATATTTTTCTATTTATGTACCTTTTTCTCAAAAACTACCAATTATATAATACTCAAACTTTCAGTGAGTAGACTTTTAACATGTTTACACATTTTAATGCAGGGAATTAGATATATGTAGCAAACTGTTTCAGATATGACTTTTTTAAACTAAATTTTAGAGGGAAAAAATTTAACAATTATTAAATAATTCATAAGTAATTTAATTTTTAACAAAAAGACAAAACCCTTCATTAAAGTTTTATTGATAGTACACATAATCGACTTAAAAAATTTTATTCATGAGAAAAAAGTAGTTTCTGAGAAAAAGGTACATGAACTTACGCAATTTAACATGGGCTCCTATGAACGTACCGGACCCCCTTAATCGAAAACAGGAATTTATTTTATCTATACGCCTCAATAACTCCTTGGCCCTTTCCCCCATGGAAGTCGATTTCTGTAAAATCCGTTCTTTGCAGATCTCTATTATTCAAAAGAAACACGTTTACCAAATTTCAAGTATGTGGATCAAACAGTTCAAAAAGAAGATTTTTTTTATCTATATCGCTCATCCTTAAGCCTTTGAAACGTTTTTTTAGGGTCGATTTTAGCACAACTCATTTTTAGAGGAATTTTGCTCCATGAGAGGAACGTGCCTACCAAATTTCAAGTTTGTTCATAAATGAGGATATTTATCTATAACACCCTTTAAGCCTCCGCAACACCCCTTAGGTGTCAATTTTCATAAAACCCATTTCCAGAGGACCTCTATTCCATGTAAGAAACGTGCCTACCAAATTTCAAATTTGTTGGTGTAATAGTTACAAAACAGGGATAATTATATACAGCGCCCCTTAACTCTCGTAAGACCCTTGGGAGTCTATTTTTGTAAAACCTCTTTTGTATCTGATTTCTACCCATAAAAAAACGTACCTACCAAATTTCACGTTTGTAGGTCGAATATTTCACAATCGGGAATGTTTATCTTTAACGCCGATGCAGGTTAAATATGTCGATGTTCAAACGTCATCACGTTCGTGTGCCGTAGAAGTTAGAAGAAGGGGTGCTAGCTCAAGTGTCGTCCTCGTCACTTGACTATGGTTCAAAATTACGTGGTCCTTCACCAATAGATCTCGTGTAACTTTACAGCAAGACCTCTCACTCACCCAAAGTGAGAACAATGAGCATCGACACGTTTGAGATTCATTAACCTCTCCACACGATAAGTTTGTAGAAAACACAAACTCGTGACTCGAAAGAAATAACGATAACCTACTTAAGTTTCCGATCATTACTACTCGGTTACAAAGACAAAATATTGCGAGGAATAAAAGTCGTCCATGTTGAACAGGATCAAGTATCAATAAATCATCGTGTGCAATAATATTTTTACTCTGGTATTATATATTCTCGCCATTCCCTCTCCAAATTAAATACAATCAATTTATAAAATATTAGTAATAAATAGTTATAAAGATTAGTCATTAGATATTAGTTTATGTAGTGCAATTCCAATCCAACACAGAAATGTAGATCGGAATTATCTCGTGTATAGCTAATTATAAATATTTCAATTATTTAAATTTTTAATTGTTTAACTATAAGCCAATGTGGTAATTGTGCAAATAGATATACAGTGTGTCCCAGAATCATTGGGACAAACTTTAAAGAGAGGTAGGTGGATACCACAATTATTTAAATTTGCATAGCAACCAATGATCGGAAATACCTTCGTTCGGCATTAGGTCGTGATGTTCACTAGAACATTTGATGAAACAGACCTGAATTCCCAAAGTCTTTTGAGCTGCCATCACCCACAGAGAAGTATGAAATGTTTTACAAATACCAATCTGGTAGATACACACCTGATTTACGGTGGGCAGAAGGAAATGCACGAGCAGCAGAAAATTGTATCGCGAAAAGTACCCACACAGAGATGCATTAGACTGCCGGATGTTTGCTAACTTTCATCACAACTTTTGAGAATATGGATCATTATTAAGTAAAAGGCAAAGTGAAGGTGGGTCACAGTGACTCAAACTCCCAGCATGGAACAAAATGGATTGGATGCCTTTCGCGATACAATCTTTCTGCTGCTCGTGCATATCCTTCTGTCAATTCGTAAATCAGGTACATATCTGCCAGCTCGGTGGTTGTATAACTTCCCATATTCCTCTGCAGGTGATGACAGCTCAAATGACTGTGATGATGCCTGATTTTTTCAATGAATTTGTAAACAATGCCACCTAGCACCGACAAAGACGTCTATGCAAATCTGAATCCTTGTGTGTGTGGTGTCCCCTACTTCCCCTTAAAGTTTGTCCTAATGATCCTGGGACACCCTGTATATATATATATATATCGAGAGAGAGAGTTATAGATATAGATACAGATATATATATATATACTTCATTGCTTCCTTAAAAGCACAGGAGAGATACGTTGGCCGAAATGAAATTAGTGGTTTTCTTTACCTATTAGGATTCAGCGTCTAATTCTAACTTCGGGTTTTAAGTCAACTAGTAAGTTATATTTTATTTTCGTTTTTATTACAGCATGGGTATATATAAATATACCTTGTGATTTGGAAACTTTTAAGCTTATTTCCAGAAGTTACTGGTCGTAATTAAATTTGCTATGAATTCATTCATTGAGTATTTTTGTCGAGTGCATTTGATGTTGGCACTCTGCTTATAAAATGTTAGAATAAATTACTCTGGTATAAATCAATAATTCTTAACAGTTTAACTGCAAACATATACCACTCCATCTAATGTTTGTTTGATTTTAATTTTTTAATTTTTATCTCCTTCATTTGTTGCTGCATTTCAGGAACTGAAATCTTTTTATTTACTATCATCAAATATGATGTTTGATGTTATATACTTACTGTTCGAATTAATTGGGACAAAACAGTAAAAAAACAATTTTTTCTAAGACCTTAGCTTTCAATCATTATGTACTCTCAAGTCCGGGGTGGGCATTACGTCGATCGCGATCGACCGGTGGACCGCCAAGCCAATTTGGAGTGACCGCCTGAAGATAAGCCGTTAGTAATTGTATATGGAAATATTCAAGATTGGCTGACCGTATGCAGACTAAGTCTTTTACTGACTATAATTAGGAGAACTAACTTTAGATGGAAATGTTTTCTTTTTTAATGTATTTTGAATTGTTTGATATTAAATGCATCATTAGATATTATTATATTTGTGGCTATTATTATGTTTGTATTTTGCATTCTCCTTTAAACGCGGTTTCAAGAAAATGAGTTTTTCATTTCATTTACGTAGGTAAGTACATATTCCGTATTTATTATTAAGTTATAATAAATATTGTTGACTTTTTCCTTATCTCACCATATATATGACCCTGATTAGTGGGTGCATTCATGAATTTTTCAAAGGGGGCGCTGTGCGGTGGTCCAGTGTTTACCATTCTTATATTTTACCCCAATACTCTCTGCCAAAAATAATTTTTTTTTCATTTTGTAGATTGTCGCGAACAAATAACAGTAAGAAATGAATTATTTAATAAATAATTACCATTAATTAATAAAAAAATAATTAATAACAAATACTTAATTAAGTTTTACGAATTTTCCATATAAATGGGATTATAATCAATCGAAAAAAAATTAATAGGCTATGGAGAAGGGTCCGAAGCTGTTGACCCTCCCCCTCCCCTTTGTGTGTACCACTGATACTGGGTGGACAGCAGCACCTTTTAAACACTAGAAGTAGCCCGTACCCCGGAAAATTCTGCCCACCCCTGCTCTAAGTAGACAGAAAAACCTGTATATTAGTACGAAATAAGTTCTCACCTAGAAGAAATGACCTCTTCAAGTCGTCTTGGTATTGACTTAATTAGTGCAACTCATATGTTTTTAACTTCATCATCGTGGATCCAAACTTGAATAGTACGTTTTATCATTTGTTCTGTTGTCGTGCAACTCATCTTAGCGAAACGATTCTTGAGAATATGTCATAAATTCTCAATGGGATTTAAGTCTTGTGCCAGGCCAATTAAGCACTTTTATTTCATTTTATTCATTTTCATTCAATCTGGACTAATTTCGATTTGCGACTAAAAGAAAAGTCATGTTGAAATATCCCATCAAATGTTTCCTTGAACACAATAATTCTACTGTGCAATATTTGTTGTGAAAAAACCCCTAAAACATTTGTTTAGAAGGGTGTTTTACAGTCTGTTGAGTATGATATGGTAGCAGGGTTTCATTTTCTCTTCGTTTAACGACACCTAATTTGCATCCCTGCACTAATAAATGTGTTTTATCAACGAAAATCGCCTTCTTCTAGTAGTTAACAGTTTCGGGATCAGTATTTTTTGGCCCAAGCTAAATGTTTTTCCACCTTTTCTGAACTGAAATTGCTTTTTCCTCAGTCTTGGTGCTTTACGGCTAATTTCCAAATGCCTTTTCCGGGTAGTTGAGGAGCTCACTGCAACACCATAATCCAGTAAGCCCTTTGAAGGTCTTTGCTTAACATTTTTGGACTTATTTTGCTATTTCTTTTTATAGTTTTATCAGTTCTTGGAGTAGTTTTCCGTTGGAGTCCACATTTTCCTTTTCTTTTTGGAGACGATGTTCCGGAATGATGAAATATTCTTAAAATTCTTGAAACACTTGAGTTGTCCACCACAACTACCGTAACTATATCTCTCCTAGTCATAGAAGTGTGTTCATTAAGAGTGATTATTTTAGAATGTTACTTTAGAGCAATATCCATCTCGGAGCAAGTAAAAGTAGTACTTGTTTTACACATAAATAAAAGAAAGCAAAATTACGTGTTACGAGTACGCAAAATTGTAACCACCAGCTGCAACACTGAAAGACTTACAACTGGACAATTAATACTCTGAATCCAACCAAACGAGTAATTATATTCAAAGTCGATCATTCACATTACCTCTAGGCAGATATAACCAATTAAAGAGTGTTCGGGACATCAATGATAATCGCATTCCACTCAGACATGAAAAAAATGCTTGTCACAATTAATTCAAACAGTATAGTAAATCACACTTCCTAAGCAAAATTTAAAGTTTTAGAATAATTCTTGTATGAATAACGATAATCTTGATTGATGATAAATTTGCTTGTAAGAAACGATATTTTAAAGTATTTGCATCAAATTTTGATGCAAATACTTTAAAATATCGTTTGTTATTATTTTACTTTAAAATATCGTTAGCAAATATCGTTTGTTATTATTTTACTTTAAAATATCGTTAGCAAATATCATTTGTTATTTCATTTGCATCAAATTTTGATGCAAATGAAATAACAAATGAATAAGTAATAGATAATTGAAGATTAAAAATTTTAATTGACATTTGTATCAAAATTTATAAAATCGAACATATTTCTATTTATTTCTTGAAATATTTTATTTAAGTTTTGTAATTTGAATAGGTTAGCATTATCTTCATTCATTGGAATTCACGACAATACTCAATTTTAAAAAAAAAACATTTATTTTCTTCAGATATAACTAATGGAATACAAAAATTGAATATTTAAAATTTCTAATCGAATTTACATAGCCAGTATAATAAATAATCGTATCATTTGCAAGAATCTTGAATCAGCATTTAATCGAGAGAAAAATACAAATTCTAGACAAAATAAACATCATTATATTTTTTGAGCTCTTAGCTGTTCTGTTAGTATAATAAATTTATCATAAAAATTATAAAAAAATAAAAGATTAAAAGAGCGCATTATCCAAAAGTAACAAGATTTATGAATCGTATTTTCTAATATTCATCGTCAAATCCAAATCAAATAGCAAAAGAAACAAGATGAACGCTTAAGTCTTATTCTGAATTTCAAATGGAAGAAGAAAAAAAAAGATCCAGCGTAATGTTTTCCGCACCATATAGACTTAAAAAGTCTTAAAAATGCATAATTTAACTTTGAGCCAGCAGCATTCGAATAGGATTTTTGCCCGAGGAGTTGGAAATTCTTACTGCTTTTATAAAATATGATAAACTCGACAGTTAATATAATAGTTGTGCATTAGGGAATAAAATGAAGTCAATACTTGGTATTTTTAAATTGTATTAAAAGCTTTTTGTTGTGTCAAAAAAAGGAAATATTTTCCCCTTTGAATTCTAAGAAATATATGAAGCAAGTTGAATAAAAATAAAATTCAGTAAGCATGCATCTTTTAGACTGTTGAGAATTTGTTTTCGAATATCTTTTGATTTGAAAGTTATAAAAATGTAATGGATTTTTTTAATAAAAAATTGCTGTATAGATATTGTAAACTTATAAATAGACTTAAATCCTATAAATAATTTTAAAATTAATTGCTTTTAAATATTCTCTGGTTTTTTTTTTTAGTATTTTATGCCTAACGATTGTAAATGTTTGTCATGTTTGACGCAAATACACGAAAAAAATATATTCTTCAGAGGAAATTAATTTTCTCCCCGCTTTTTTTTTCATTTTGTTCATTTGGTTCTTTTGGCATTATGATATACTATCGGAGAACAACTTAAAGAATTCATCAGGACCAATGCTTTGTTCTTTAAGTCGAGGTTATTCGCTATATCGTGGTACGAACAAAATTTTTGTACTTATCTTTTGGAAATTCTGTAAACAACTACACAAAAAATATCAATACTTCGAAATTACACACTTTTTATTCAATAGCTAAAAATACAATTCGGTCATTATTATGCCCCAGTTAATTAGATACTTTAAAATACTAAATAATAGATGTTTGAAATTTTGTTTTTAATCTTGACTCAAAAGAATTCTTTTTCGACTTTATGCTGAGAAGAAACTATTGCACTTTTTACATCTTGCTGCATAAAAGAGAGAGGTATGTTTTCATAATTTCTAAATATTATAAAACATTAAGAAAATGTAACAGTTTTGATGGGAGTTTTGTTATCAAGTTCTCATTATCGTATCGATATTCATTAGCTTCGAAAAATCAACAATTCCCTTAACTGCCGTTGCACAAATTGGAAGTCGGTCATAAAATGTATCGTAATCGATAAAATCTTTAAAAAAATATCCCCTGAGTTTTGGATTGAAACGAGATAAGAAGAATTTCTTGTCCTTCTCAAGACTCACACGGTAGGTTGCACTCATATTTCATTCATACCTGTAAAGCCCATTAATGGTCTTTACCCTTTCTTTTTAAAATTTGTTGCCAACAAGAAAAGTATTTTTTTTTATTCCGGATAAAACAGATACATCATTTAAAAAATTCAATTTTTCGTAATACGAACTAATAAAAAAAATTTTCCTTGCTGCTGAAATAATTCATTAATTCGTGGTAAATTATTCGTTAAATAGAGCGGTTTTGCTTTCATTCTAGTTGTGGAAAGAGAAAAATTCGTTATAATTAGGGTTTCGTTAAATCGAGGTCTGACTGTAGTTACATTCAAATATAACGGGGAAATAAGAGTTTTAATTACTTTAGTTAAAGAAAATGAATATCAGAGCAAATATGTGTTAATTTGATCTGAGTTTTTGATTAAAAAATTCCAGCAAATGAATATTTACCCAGTATAAAAGATTTGATAACGAATTAGGTACACATTTCCTGTTTAAATTTAGCAATTTCTTAAAGACAATTTTTATTTCCTTTTTGTTTTTAATGCCACCTGTCTGACGGTATCAGATCGAAACCTACGATACTCATCGCGGCAAGGGGCTAAGTGTACACATGTCGTTAGCTTTTAGCTTTGACCACCGTGCAAGTGACAGTACGATTTGGCTCGGTTCATACACGATAGATGGCGACACCACCTATCTCCACCACCACAATTTAGGCATGGAACTTGATGGTAGGGAAATATTCTCCAGCCCTCTGCACCCGTGGTTGCTGCTACGACCGCCCACAAGACTTTCGGACCCACTGATTTAACGAGCGCGTGCTCCGTGTGTACTCGGAGGGTATTTGGTGACATCGGGCCTCGAACCCAGGCCTTCCGGTCTGGCGTCCGATGCTCTAACCACTAGGCTACCCACGGGCCCCTATTTCGTTTTTAATACAAGGAATTAAAAAAAATTCTGTTTTTAACTATACTTGGTTTAATAGTTTGAGCAGTTGAATGATTCATTTGGGTAATATCGACACTTATATGTTTCTAACATCCATTAAAAGTGTTTTCTTAAATTATTTATTGTATACTTTTTTGCTAATTCTTTTTCATTACTTTGTTTTTAATTATTTTATTTTATTTCTTTATATTGTTTCCTTATATTTCATTTACTTTTTTATTTATCTCTAATCTCGTCTTAATTTTTTTTTGTTGTATTTTTTGCTTTTATCTTTTTTTTCTTAGTTATTTAATTATTCTAATTATTTTTAATTATATATTTTACCTAAGATCTATTACAATTTAATCACTGACATTACGAATTCTTTGTACGAGCCATATATGTGGTTACTTATTTCCAGTTGAAACTTGTGGGAAAATATGTTATTGCAAAATTATGTGAAAAGTAAAAAATGCAATGTAATAATGACGCAACAAAAATAAACGATCTAAAACTAATTAGTCTGCCATTTTACTTTTTGTAAACAGGGTGCAGAATCATACTCATAATGTGCCATTTTCGTTATTTGTGAGTACATATGAGATTAATTTTGTCGTTTTGTTTTACAAAAAAATCAAATAACAAAAGAATAAATAAAAAACGAAACAAAAGAACACTTTAATAACAGCAGTAAAAACATTTCAATACTTGTGAAAAAAATTTCAAAATTTATTTCACCAAATTAAAAATCGATGTACCTACTTCTAACTAACTGAATAATTGCTTTTAAACTATAATAAGAAAATATCTTTAATGGATAACATCTCAAAGCTAATTAATTTTAAATCGAGAATCCTTTATTATCGGTTCTCTTTTAGAGATCATTTAAGAGATTAAGTTAAGAGACCAGTTAAGAAATAAAATCACGATCGGTATTTGAATTTATTTAAAACTAAATGTAAAAGTTCGACTTTTACATTTCTAATTATGTAATTTAAAACAATGCGTAAAAAATCTCAGATAAGTTTTTATGAAAAATAACTAAAAGTACGAAAGTACAATTTGTATTGTACATAATAACATCACTATGTAGTAAATAGGTTTAAATATTCATCTTCAAGTCATATACTCCATATAGTTCTGAATTCAAAGAAATGTGTAATAAATAAAATTTGGCACAAACATCGTTATATTATATGTGGTAGAGTAAAACATATCACAAACAAACTTGCAGCTGTAATCACACTATTACAAACTTTCACATTATCTCAAATAGCATATCGGGGAAATCTTTTGTTACTTAGCTACATTGGTATAGTAGATATTTCAACTACAAGTTAAAGTTCAACTTTACCTGAAAATATATATTCAATGTAACAAAAGTGGATTAACCCCTTCAACGTTAATTTTATTTCTCGATTATGGATCGAAAAATGTCAATTTTGTATGCTTATTTTCAAACAAGCATATCTTTTTAAACATAAAAGCACCATTCGCATACAAAATTTCCTCAAAATTAATGCTAAAAAAATCTATTTAAATATATGAGTAATTTACCTGTACTGTTGGCTTTTTGTATGGCAGAAATCATTAGAATTTGGAGTCAATTCACACTACTTATAACCATAAAGCTTGGAATATCTAGCTTATATCTTGAATTACAAATTTTATTTACATCTTTTGCATTTATATCAATGATTATGAAATTTTTAATCGAAATATGATGGTGTATGATATAGTCGAAAACACCGTACTACACATAACCCAAATCGCAATCAGGACAGTAGAGAGAGAGAATCTTGTTTCTCTTCTTACCTCCTTCCCTTTACTTCCCTTCCTTTGAGCAACACTGTCCTGTTGGATTAGTTTTCTTCTCTGTTAGGGGAACGGAGTCAACAAAGTGTCTTTCATGCAAGTGTGAAGGGAGTTTGCTCAGCAGAAGGATGTCCTTTTTTTTCAGAAAATCTCAACGAGTGGTACTTTTCAATTATTCGAAACCAAAAAAGCACATGTGAGATATTTCGGGAAAGACCCATTGCACAGTGTAAATTTTCACAATGCTCGAGCTACACTCGGGATGAGCCAGGATGGTAAGCTTCGCCTCCCCGAGATCAGCTCACCAAAAAACCTGGAAGAGGTTAAATATTTATCTAAACACATTAACTATGAGGTCTAACATAAAATAACTGGGGAAAATGAGCTAACTGTGTGACCACGTCTGGGGCAGCACGAACTTTCTGTGCTACGACCATTATTGCCGCTTCCCTTGACATTCCGGTATAGACGCACAGTAACAGTGGTGTGGTCCACGGCAAAACTGGATACTGGATTGAAACCACGTAGTCTTTTCAAACGAGTCCCATTTTTGTATGCACCATCATGAGGAACATATCCATGTTTGGAGGCATCGACGAGAACACAAGTGGCCATCTGGCATTAGATATTGTCATACGGTTCTTAAACCAGGTGTGATGGTATAGCAGTGCATTGCATATCTCGTTCGCTTGTCAGTAATTTGAACAGCCAGCATTACATTTCTCAAATATTAAGGTCTGTAGCTGACCCTAATCTTTAAGGTTTTAGAGACGTTATTTTTGAACAAACAAGGTAACTCAAGACATCATGGTCGTATCACAACCTACCTCGATACAAAGGGTGTTCGACTGCTGCCTTGACAAACGCGTTCTCCAATTCTCTCACCCACTAAAAACATGAGGTTATGCGTTTCTGGGGGGGGGGACGTCATCGCTCTCCAATGATTGATAAAGTGCGGCCAAAGACATCAAGCAGCATGAAATGAATTACTCGTATCTTTCATCTAATCTCAGTTCGACTCTGTTCCTAACCAGGTTCGAATCCTAACTGCAAAAGCGGCATCTGTATTTCTGATATTAAGATACTGTATACCCCCGCACAGTATTTTAAACTTGAGTACTTCCTACTAGGCTGTATACGGACATTATATAAAAATTTTGTATTTATTTTCCTTCTTGTGTTTCAATTTTAATGACCAGGGATGTACTTAATCAATGCAATATTCTTGAACAATTGAAGATGTAAAATAAGAAAATGATCTTATAACCATTCAAAAAGAAAATGCCATAGTGGTTTTTTAAAGAGATTGAAGATGGGTGTTTGAAAACAAGGGGGAGAAAGAGATGTTAGTTCTCTAATTTCCTTGCAATCTCTTCATCATACTGATTTATACTTTACATACTTTCAGAGATGTGATGGAGAACTTTTGAGTTTGTTAATAATGCAATATTACAAGCCTTGAAGGCTATGTTTTTATTAATTATAATCCCATTGTGTGTGAGAAATCATTAGGAGAATGATGGTCTAAAATTATTATAGATTTTTCACATACCTATAATGTATTAATCACTTAACTGCCAGCAGCGTATATATTCGTCTCACTCAACCTGTGCATTAAGTACCCCGGACGTATATATACGTCTTTCCGAAACACGATTCTTTTCTTTAAGCTGTCGTCAGTAAACCTATTCCGAAGGCTTTAGAACGCAACAAAATGACCTTGACCGAGTTTATGAAGGATTTACTTATTTCAGAGTAAAATTTGATTATTTGTGCCACTTCTTTCCCTCAATCCCACTCCAATTAGAAGCGCATAGGTGAAAAGCGGTCGCACTGGGGAGCGAATCGCGTAACTTTTAATCGGCAGTTAAGCGGTTAATAAATAGTCTCTTCCATCAACTAATCTAGTCGTTAGCAAATAAATGTATTGGAAAATCACTACCATAATAAGTTTAAATAAATATATTTTAATTAAAAAATTAAGTAGCATATTGTATATTTCCTTAAATCTGTTAGGGAACATTGATATTATCTAATGTAATACTGTAAAATACGTTTAACACGAAAATGCTAAAGACGAAATATTGTTTAACACGAAGTAATGCAACGGTCCCGCCAAACTACTGCGTATTTTCATGTATTTTTTCTCTTAACACGAAACGAAAATCTCTTACCACGCAAAGATATCCCTTCTGTGAATGAGTAGCATATAGCAAACACCAGCTGCTCAAGTGAAATTTAAGAGGGGTGTGAAATGAAAGAGCGTAGATTTAACATATTTCGTAGAAATAAGGCTAACTTGGCTTTGAAATACGGCCGGAATAACCTATATACATGAGCCAATTTTGTTTACCATAATACTTTCATCCTCCACCCCTTAAAAACGACACATACAAAAACATCTCATCTCTAATTTCTTATCAATTGACTTTGGAATTCGGCCACGAGTACATGGCAGTGTCAACAAAAATCAATGAGTCGTTTCTATTTTAGAAGAATTTTTCTTATGAATACAATGACAAAGAACTCAGGGGGAAAGCAAGCTGCTATTTTGCTTTAAATGAATATGTTGCTACTTAAGACTGTTGGTCAAAAACAGAAGATGAAAACGGAGATCTCTAAAGATTTTGGTATAGTTAATTTTGTATTGATTTTTGTTTCATTGATTTTTATTAACCCCATAAGTGCCCCGGGCGTGTATACACGTCCTGCTGAGCTGGTGCCCTGGACATATATACTCGTACTTCCAAAGGAGGACTTTTTGTATTGTGGTGCTCTGTTTAAAACTAGTCCCACTGCTTTGGAATACAATAACATGACATTGACAGTGCTTCTAAAGAAGTTACTTACTTCGAAGAAGAGGTGGGGAAAGAATTTTTAAGGGTACATTCCAGGAACGATAAAATTCATAGCTAAGCAATTTTTCTCGTTTTTTCATTTGAGTGTGCTCTTTTCTCCTCTTCATTTGTTGTCATTTTCACTTAAGGGTGTAATAGACGCTTTTTAATTTTTTGCACGAATGTACTGAATGCAATACTGGTTTGTGTCCAATCATGTTTCAGGATATATCACAGAACAGATACGATTTAATTTATTTTTTATTATATTCTGATTCTAGAAATAAACTTTTTTGTTTTCGTTTTACTATTTTATCCTTTATTTTCTTTCTTTTTTTAAAAATGAAAGAAAACAATTTTTTAAGTTAAAAACATTTTTCTTCCCCCCCCCCTTAATTAACCGCGTAACAACGCTAGCCAGTGGAAAAAATGGTGGTACTGGGGGTGAACTTCGTAACTTTTCCTCAGCAGTTAAAGGGTTAAATACAAGCATATATACATATCTATGAATATGAAATGTACTATAATAAACTTAGTTTTGTTGAATATATGCTTTTTTTACTATATCTCTTAACACGAAAATTATTTAAATCCTCTCACTTTCGTGTTAAGTGATTATTGTTGTATTTAGGAAGTTACAATTTCCACAGAGAGAAAAGTAATTAATTTCTTAGTGATTGCTTTAATTTTAAAATGCCCAATATAAAACGAATACTTTTTTCACATCTGTTATATAATGCAAAGAGCTTGTTAAAAACAACAAAATACCAATGACCCTGTTAACACGATCAGAAAATTGAAGGATTCCATTAAATAATATTAAAAAAAGCCAAAGGCCATGTTCAATGTGAGGTTATCTTTAAAGTTGGTCTCACATCAGAACATCATTAAAAATAAGTCTAATATAAGAATAAAATGATTAACGGGAAAATTAATGTCATTGGGGTAAAAGCGTGGGGTGCTGTACATCAATTGTTATAATTTCTTACTAGTTCTATTCCGAAAGGCTCAGTTGGTGGAAATATATATTACGTTTTTACCACAATGACTAACTTTCTCGTAAATCATTTTATTATATTAAGAGTTATTTTTTTTACTTTTTATTTCGATTAACCATAAAATCGTGTCTCTTTTAGTTTTTTAAACTATAATTTATTTTTCATTTTTTAGTTCGTTCTACAATAAAAGCGTGTACTTTTAATTTTTTAAAGTATCATTTATTTATAAATTTTTTTCTTTTTAAATTTTTGGTCCGCGAGCAAAAAGTGCGCCCATCCCTGAGTTAGAACAAATTTATTTTTTACGTGCACGAAATTTTTTTTATATCCATTTTCAGAAAAACTGGACAATTTTTTTTTTATATTATGGTTAAAAATTGCTCACACACGTTTTCGCTTTTAGGGTTGTAACTTAATCTTTTGGTCATCTAATCTGGAAAAGGAACCTAGAATTAGTTGTTAAATCTGGAAATAGGATCTGGAATTAGTTGCCAAATCTGGAAATAGCATGAGAAATTAGTTGCCAAATCTGCAAATGGTATAATGAATTAGTCGCCAGATCTGAAAATCGTTATTTCTGATGATTCTGATCAGGAAAACGGATTAAAATCAAAGAAGTATTGTACTGTCATCGGTCCTTGACAAGTGTGCAAAATTTCGAATTAATCTGACCTTTTAAAGTGGGTAAAAAACGAGTTCAAAGATTCCATTACATACATGTGAAGCTTATAAAAGCGTTTTAATAATATAGAGTATTTGGCTAAATTTTGAGTCAGAAAAAAAACGGGCCGTAAAGAAAGTTCAAAAGTTGTACTGAACCAAAATAATTTACCCTCAAAGTACAAATTCATTCGCTAGCTTACAGTATTCACTTTTGTTTCTTTTATTGTTTTTGTTTCTTTTCAACGTTTTCTTTCCGCTAGACCTTTATTTCCAAATCAAAATACAACGTGGCATCATGAAGAATGCACCTTGTACTATTTTTCGATATATTTGATTTGACTGATGTTGAGACATTTATCGTAGTGTGCAATCAGTTTGAAGAAACTGCTCTGAAGAAACAGCCTGCTCCGCCTCACCATTAGCTTGGAAATTACGTCCTGAAAGTGCAACATTCAATGCAGGGAACAGCTGAAAGTCCGACGGGACAATGTTGGTTTCATTTATGACCATTGAGGGATAATTATTTAGACCTTTTCTTATCTGACTGCCTTCTCTGAACACGCTTCACCAGTGACCAACCATTTCACGAGACACTACCTATTCAACATACACGATCTGTAGGCGTTCATAAATTATGGAGACTCTGGAATGACGTGCCCATTTATGCCGTATAATAGCTCGCTCTTTCATTGGTCTGTCTCCCATCGTGAGTTGAACTCGTATAACCTCAGGTACGCCAGTCTGCTACTGCTGTTGTTCTCGAATGTTCGATGCTTTTCTCATGCGTTATTTTCCCTATGTTGACGCCTTTCCATTGAACTAGCAATGGATGCGGCAATTGCTTTTAACATCTGGTGTAAGATTTTTCTTAAAAGAATGACGAATCTTACTTTAGGAACATCTCTCGTATCATAATAGATTCATCAGTGTTTCTCAGTCTGTAAACTCTCATGCAAATATCTTAATGCTCGCAAAGCACAGAAAATTACAAAGATTTTAAAATGTAAATATTTTTTTTTCTTATTTATCAAGCACAGTAATTAGTTCTAAAGAATTAGTATACTTAAAATGAATGATAATGTGTGTGTGTGTGAGCTGGAGATTAATAATTTTTAATAGTTACCTTGTGATACACATAAACAATGACAATGCTTTAGAAACGATCTCTAGGTAAACATTCCTATTTTTCACTATTTGTATTTTATTTGCTTAAAGAGACTTTGGAAGAAGAGTAACAAAACAAAAAAAAAAGAAAGAAATACGTAAAATATTTTAAGCGGACATATGTTTTCTTCCTGTCTCATTGGTTTCATTCGATTATTAAATCAATTTTTTAAAAAAAACTTTATTAAAGAAACTTTGAGACAAAGTTGTTATGACAACAATTCCAAGGTGATAAAGTTTCTCGTCGTATTTTGCTCTCTTAATTTTTCTTTTCTTTTTTTAAACCATTCGCTCGTAAAGTTAATCCAGAACAAGGCCACTTTACAAGACCCGAAACAAAACGAATAAAATTTTGCTTTTCATCACGAAATTGCGTTTGCAAGAGCGGGGTAAAACATATCAATGGGCAATTGTTTACTTTCCAAAGCAGGAAAAGCACTTAGCTTTAAGTATCGAGACTCGCGTAAAACTTCGATTATATTTTGGTGCTTCTTTCCTGTATCTAATCTGCTATTTACGACTGCCTACACACTTCAGAAATGAAGGAATCACTCGTAAACTCAGCTTAGAAGGCAATGTCAGATTTTTTCCCCTCGCTTATGACTGAATTTCTATTAAACCGTGTTTTCCACGTCGTCTTTTGAGAAAGGTGGGTTACAGAAACAAAATTAGTTATTGTAATTTTAGATAGATAAAATTAATTACTTTTAAATTAATTCATTTTTAACTACATGAAAGTCATTAAAATACAAAGTGGTTATAATTAAAGTTCCACTTTCAAAATACTGAAAAAAGAGCCACAATTCAGAATTACTTAGAATTTGACTCAATATATCAGAAGAAAGAAGAAATGCTATAGCATAAGAAAAAGTTCTGATGTATGTTATTAGATGGCGCTCCTCCACACATTTCAAAGACAGTAATACAACTGCTCAAAAGACATGTCGGGAATGGTAGAATGATCAACCGTCATTTTCCAACAGTCTGGCTTGCAAGGTCACCAGACTTCAATCCTTATGTCTTCTCTCTCTGGGGTTATCTTAAAAATGCTGAACTCAATAGCCCGATTGCAAATTTAGTTGACTTGAAGGCATGGATTACGCAACTGAGACACTCTGCTCTGTTATTTATCGGTGTGCAAGTCCAGCACTAATTAACAGGTGTTTTTATTGTTGCTTATTATGCGGTTTTTGGCCCAAGAGCAATTAAAACCCGACTTTTTCCATATAATGTGGTGTGACTTGTCGTGGTAGATGAGAGCTTTTCACTAACATTGCTTAGTTTTTTCATTGGCTTAGAAGTCTTCTTTTTTGTTTTTTTGTTAAAAGATCAAAACAATCATGCATATTAAACGATAAAGGTTTAATATGCAACGCATGCCAAATCCTTTGTAATTTGATTCAAAACGCCATTCGTAGTAGTAGCCTTTGTTTTGCCGCTTACAACGCCATCTGTTGATGCACATAGGAACTTTTTTACATATGTCATACCATTTCTTCTTTCTTCAAGTATATTCAGTTCAAATTTAGAGTGATTCTGATTTGTGGTTCTTTTTTGTAGAACATTTTGAAGGTAGATCTTTAATTATAATAATCCTGTATATTGCTTAAAACAGAATAAAATTGAATTACATTTAGAGAAATATGAGAATTACTTGTGTGGTGGTAATTCGGGCCACAGTTTCTGGATTGGGAATTTTGAGCTCATTTTACCTATCCTAAGGGAAATTCAAATAGTTAAAGGCGCAGTAAATAGTGAATTATTTCGCCGGGGACTGTGACAACGATAATTTTTGAACCAATTCATTTTTATTCAATCGATTATTGTACGTAATGGTATCGTCTGATTTTATATTATTGTTCTAATATTTATTCTATGCGTTACGTGGTTTTTGATTTTAATAAAATATAATGGTGCGAAAAGAATTTTCCATTCTCTGTTTGGAATTGAATAACACGGATTTCGGAGCAAAGAGATGCATTACTGACTATATATTATACTTAATTACTTATTATTAAACTAAAATAAGGTATGTTACTTAAGAATTAGGAGCAGGATTATGATATTTACGGAAATAGACTCAACTACATTGCTCCACTCTTAATAACACAATACATAAATATGAATTGTGTTGCATTACATCAAAAAAAAGCTGAGATTCCATGCTTTGAATTAAAATCTAATTTCTAATAAAGGGTTATAAAATTCTACTATCTATATTTTTCATACAAAGCTATTTAAAATAATAGAACTAAAATAGTAGGAAATTCAGAAATATCGTTTAACTAGTTGCTTTTGAGCTACATTTCCTTTGTTTGCTAATAGAAGCAGTGTTCCCTTTGTGTTAACCAATTAACTACCGAGGAAAAGTTACAATATTCACCCCCAGTGACATTGTTTTTCCCACAGGCGCGCGTTGTTACGCGGTTATCGAGGTAAGAAAAGAAGTGTTTTTTTTTTTTTTTTTTTTTTTTATACTTAAAGACTACTTACTTTCATTTTGAAAATGAAAGAAAAAAAAGGATAAAATAATAAAATAAAAATAAATTAATCTCTAGAGTGACAATATGATAAAAAATTAATTATAACTTATCTGTTCTGTGATATATCCTGAAACATGGTTGAACACATAAACCAGTATTACATTCAGTGTAATCGTACAAACAAATAAAAAGCTCCTATTGCACACGGTAAGGGAAAATGGAAAATGGCAGCAAATAAAGAATAGAAAATGACACACTCAAATGGAAAAAAAAACACTGCGCTATAAATTTAATTTGTTTCGTAAAAATACCCTTTCAAAATTCCTTCCCCACCTCTTCTCCAAAATAAGTTAACTCCTTAGAAGCACTGTGAATGTCATTTTATTGTATTCCAAAGCCGTGGGACTTGTTTTAAAAAGGCGGCACAATACAAAAAGTCCTCCTTTGGATGGACGAGTATACACGTTCGGGGCACTAAATGCACATTCTCAGAGAGACATGTATACACGTCCAAGGCACTTAAGGGGTTAATAAATAAAAAAAGGATTAAAAAAACCTTTCATGAAATTTAAAATTGAGACTTCCAGGAGACTTTGATCAAAATACACAGATTAAAACACGATTTTTGTGAAGAAATTGGAGTATTTATTAGACTTTAGATTTGATACAAGTTTTCATTTCGTTAGGGATCTGGTAAGTGTTTCCTCGTCACTTGCTTCAGAGATCACTCAAGATGTAGAACTACAGAACTAGGACGAGGACTCATCAGGAAACCTAATGCTGTACTAATTTTAAAAAAAGGATATTGGAAACATCCCATAATTTCATTACTCCAGATAGACAAAAAAGTACTCAATCCTGCCCCTTCTACAACAAAATAAGGAACAAAGAGTACGTGATATTCATTCTAGAACAACGCTTTCCTTCTTAAAAGTCGCTTTACACGGTAAACATGAGGATGGACAAGCAGATGCTATTAGTATCAAATTTAAACTTAAATAAAACGGAAAATATAAAATCCGGTAATTCCACAAAAAAGAGTTAAAAGGAACAAAGAAATATTTTGTAATCAAAACATATATTAAAACTAATCTTATTTACTGAAATCATTAACCACAAGAAATAGTATATCGTGTATTTACATACAGATATTACGACGCAATGATTGTGATCGAGACGATGTAGTGAAGATAAAAATAACAGGGAGAACTGTAAACACTGGAATGTAAGGAGAAATAAAAATTTAAAAATATCGTGTTTACCAAAGACGGTAAATCCCATGAAAGAAAAGGAAGATCATTTATGCATCCAGAGTTCGTAAATCCCTTACTTATTTAAGGAAGATAAACCTTTTTAAATTTGTAAAAATATTCCCCATCAATTGCTTTGCATTAAAGACAAAAAATGTACTTCAAGTTTTTTTCCCTTCCTTTTCAAGAGAATTATTACTTGAATTTAGAAAAAAATTTATGTTTCACATAAGACTAGTAAAGCAACTAGAAAAAAAATATTATCTACTCCCTTACTTGTTTTTATAGAACGCAATTACATTCTAGGTGTTTCTAGAACTACAATTAATGTGAGTAGGTAATGATTTTTATTTTAGAGTGGTTTTAAACTATACATTGCCTCACCAATGAACTAGAAAACCAAGATCAATATTTTAAACCACTTTTCGCACAGATAACACCTCTGATCCGTTTGTGCATCGAGTCCACGTGCTTCAGGTGGGCATTTACGTCTAGAGAGTACCATGCATTGGCTATGCTGTCTTTTAGATCCTGAAAATTAGATGGAAGAGAAGAGTGTAGTCGGATGAGGGGTTTCCATCTGATCTCACACACTTTCAATGGGATTAGGACCCAAACTATGCGGTGGCCAGAGAAGGTGTTGGAAGTCATACTGATTGTTCAATGAACCAATATTGAGCACTTATGACACGATATATAGTTACATTATCGTTTATGAGGTATCGTTGCCTTCAGGGTAAAATTGCTGCATTGCAGGGTGCACTTGATCTGACAGTACATCTAGTTATCTCATGACTGCTTGTTCGTCCTCGAGGACACCAAGGCACCACTTCCATGCCAACAAAACGTGCCTTATATCATAGTTTTCCCACCATACCCTTGCACATGCTAGTAAGCCAGATGGATTCATGGCTTCGTGGGGTTCTCGACAAATGCGACGTCTTCTATCAGTGCAAAATAAGGTGTAGCGTGATTCATCCGACTACATTATCTTTTTCCAATCCTTAGATGTCCCAGTCCTCTTTCTTGACACCACTGCAAACGAATTTTTACACTTCAGGCAGAAATGAGTGGTTTTCTCGTGGGCACCCGACTCTATATGTATTCCAAACCTCTGCACTTCTCTGCGCGTGGTTCGAACTGAAATCTGTTGGAAAGAGCTTTAGTTGACGATTTGTGTTAGTTGAAGCACAGTAGAGTCCTTTTTTGCCGCACAATTCGTCGGAGACTATGTCAATCAGGCTCTTAGAAAACTGTTGTCGAACTGCAGTTACGTCTTCTAGAGAAGGACTGTGCGTTCTGATTTTAACTTTTGAAATCCTTTGATATAGATGTTTTTGAGAACCCAGTGAGATTTGCTGTCTTCGAAATTGAAGCCCCCTCTAAACGGGCACTTAAAATAAGTCATTTTTCAAAAGGGGAAAGATATGTCGTTTCTCCCATTTTACTTTATTCATCGTGAAAATCCTTCTTTTACTTTACTTATATACCAGTACTCTAACCACGTGTAACCCACATCATAAAAAATTGCATGTTTACCCCTACCACACATTAAAACGCTAATCTCAAAGGTTTCTTATTTATTGACCAATGTGTATATTCTTAGTATTAGTTTGCAAATTCATATTAGTAGTTTTAATTTCATCGGGTATACTTTTTTTAAAAACAATATATTATACTTAGTTAAAACAATTTAAAAAAGTCTTAAATGAGAAATGATTCCATAGCTTATGTTAAGTTATATTTATATTTGAATGAAAGATTTCATGAATATAAATTTATAAAATATAATTAACAGCTCAAACAATTCATATGGTATTTATTCATCACTACATGTTCCGCAATCACGTATATGATATAGAATAGAAATCATAATGGATTATCTTTTAGCAAATGGCAACGTGTGTGCTAAACTAACAAAGCACATAAATTTTTGTTGAAAAAATTACGTCAAAACCATCTACTTCACAACGGCACATGCTTCAAAACATATGTTTAAAATCAATCGAAAGTAATAATCAACGTTTCAGGTAGGTTATTCATTTTTAATGAAATATTAATTACCAAATCCGTGAAGTCTTTACTAAAATTCCACTCATGAGATTAATGTGGCAAATATCTTCAGCATTAACCATTATTCAAAAGTTGGACTTGAAAAGGTACTTTTTTGCATTTTTTTTCACTGTTGAATTTCTTTTGTGTGCGTTTCGTACTAAGTAACCAATTACGATCTTGTTCTTTCACGAAAATTTGTTTTACCGAAATATTTTGAGGTGGAGACAATATTTTGTAACAGTGTTCGTTTTGTATGCATGCAACATGCGAATTCAGCTATTTTTTTTTTAAAAAAAACTAAGAAAAACCTTTACTCACACTTATTTCAAAGATCTATTAAGAAATAAAGAAAGAAGTAAAAAGCATGAAGCCTTGTTTACGTAATTCAGTTATTAGGTGGTTTTCTAATGTGTTGTTCCTCATATCATTGGATATTTATATTTTATACACTGTAGTTGTGCTGTTAAATTTACCCTGTAAACAGCATCCTTCACATAAAACGGGAATTTGATGCATGGACTATAAACAAGATACGTTCACATCTAAAAATATTTAAAAACTATTCTCTAAATGGTAATGAAAAATAATAAACTCAACAAGGAAAATGCATAAGCAATGAAATTTTTATCGACTAGTTTCTCCTCACCATGTCCTCGAAACAATTTAAATAAAGGTAGATACATCGATAACAATATACCTTGAATGAAAAAAGCCGCTCAGTTTGCAGAATCATATATAGAATATTATGATCAAATGTTATAAGTGGAGCCTTTACAAAAATCATGTTCATGAAGGTACAATGAAAGTCGTACGCAATGTGGTACCGTTGTACATCAGTACATTTTCAAGACGATGGACAGTGTACTCATCATCGGCTCATAATATACTGCACGGAACAGTGAAATATTTTCGGACCTGAAGATAGCCAGTTTAAATCCATGTCAACTCCAACGTTACCGTTGGCAACCATTCAATAAAGCTAGTAGCTGAAATGATAACTAAAAATTCAAACGCTAGATGGCAGCACAATCTAGCATTAATGATTGAATATGCACCTCATAAAGAGGACGTAAGCATAGGGCAGGAGTAACAACGTGAAATGTCCAAGATTTTTTTCATATATATTGGTGGGTTGTTGTTTTAAATAAAGCACTCGAGCCAAATTCAACAACCAAATTCTTAAACTGAATTGCATAATAAAAATATTACAATACATCTATATGATACTTAATATCATTGTACATTTCAAATTTACCTATTTTTAATCTTAGACATTTATAGTTATTATTAAAAAATATTTTGAGAACTCTAATTTTTATTTATAAAACTGTACAGTAATTTTCATATAGTGTAACTGTAAATTGTTAAAGGTGATAATTAAGAAGGTTATATATTTTGATCAAAACAGTCTATCCTCTAATTATAAAGATCACTTTTACTAAAAATTTATTTAATTTTGAATAATGTTATTCAATTTCTAATATATTACTAAAATTAAATTAACCTTTGATTATTTCTGCGATATAACACTCGCACTGTCAGAGTCAATTTTAATCAAACACAATACAAATGACAATAATTAATTATGACAAAAGTTCCAGTACTTTTAGCTCTCAAATAATGCAATTTCGAATATCTGGGAATAAACAACACAAAATCTGATTTAATTAAGATGGAAACTAGCTATTTTTAAACATGCCCAAACTTATATCGCTTGATTAATATTCCAGTAATATTTTTTATTCCTTCCAAAAGAGGAAAATAGTAGTTAAAAGTTTCCGGAATTGTTTTCCAGAACCATTCAACCAATTCGTTCTGACACGGTCATTTAGTGTAACTCTTCTCCTTTCAAGTGATTATAAGTTAAAAGAGGATTATATATACTCGGGAATTTTAAAGAGGTTATTATTTCAAAATGAATCTAAATAAAGATTTTACGGAGTTCAGAATGGCAACCACACTTATTGATTTATCCTGATATATAAAAATATTCCTCCGTTTCCTTATTTAGAATAAATATCTGATAATTGTTCTTTGGGGCATATTGTGGCTGTTTAGAAGAACCTTTAAACATTTCTTAAAATTAGATTGCATTTGCCAACATTAAACTACCATGGTATTAAAAGAAAAATGCATTAAAATTTCGTCAGAATAATTTAACTACGCAATAAATTTGATCGGATATATTAGAAAACTAGAAAATTTCATTTTTAGAAACATAAATAAGCTTATATATATTTGTCTGATCCTCATAATACGTTCCATAAAAGGACTACTTGTTTGTAATCCAGCTGTGAAGATATTATATATTTTGTATAATGTGTTGAAACTTTTACAGACGAATATTTAATATCAAATCTATCAACTTCAAATTGTTATTTATCTTTCACGGGCACATACATTTGTGTTTTTCTTTATTTCAATAAATATAGGTGCCTTATTTCATTGTCATAGAAATTATTATGCCGAGTATTGGAGATAGAGAATTTCGATTATGTGATTAGATGTTATATGATTACATATACTTGTATATTTTACAGATTAGTTGATTTTTAGGTGCATTTGTGAAATGTTTACTTGTATTTTTTATGAAATCAGTGAATAATGGTCTCTTTTTAGATTACTTGTAATTACGTATTGAAGATTCATGCTGGTAATTATAGATATAGTAAAACACATGGTCGACTTTGAACGTTTCTAGATTCAGAATCTTTCAGTTTAAAATGATCCCACAAAGTCTTTTAACCACACTTCCAGACATATTTTGACGTCTAACATCATCATCTTCTACCAATGCGACCGCTAATTACCTTAACAAACTGGGCAAAAACGACCTCTACATAGTATTAGATACTCCTGGATTTTGTTCAAAAAATAAATTATTAGCAACTATTGAGATTCATCTTCTATCCAAACGACACCCATTACATTAAAAATGGGCAAAAACGACCTCTACATAGTATTAGATACTCCTGGATGTTGTTCAAACAAATAAATTATTAGCAACTATTGAAGATCTCATCTTCTATCCAAACGACCACCCATTACATTAACAAACTGGGCAAAAACGACCTCTACATAGTATTAGATACTCCTGGATGTTGTTCAAACAAATAAATTATTAGCAACTATTGAAGATCCTCATCTTCTATCCAAACGACCACCATTACATTAACAAATTGGGCAAAAACGACCTCTACATAGTGTTAGATACTCCTAGATGTTGTCAAACAAATAAATTTTTAGCATCAATTGAAGATGAACAAACACGCATAAAACGTACAAACGAAGTTACGCATTGATTTCCGCATATTCTCTGTTTCTATATATAGGTGTTCACTTCCTTAAAATAAATGTAATGGCTATCATTTTTTGCACCATTTTTCTTAAAGCTTGATATTTTTATAAACTATGAATTTGATTGTTACTGTCATTCTTTATATGATGAGCTTCGAAAAACATGAAGAACATAGGTTTTTAGGGACCACTATATATATATACAGATGGTTATCAAAAAATTGAAACATCTGTGAATAAAATTGACATTTTTCAGTACGCGTCGTAAGCATTAAAATATAATAATTACTACTAGTTTTTTTATATAAATAGAAATGAATATATTCTGGTAGTATAGGTAGCAATGTTAAAGTTCTGTAAGTCTTGGTTTTTTTTTTCAAAAGTGTAAAATGTTGGAACTCTCAGATTTTCTAAGAGGCCAAATCGTAGGATCCCGTCTAGGTGGAGCAAGTGTTATCTAAACATCCTACCTTGTAAGCGTTTCTAGAGATACAGTGTCTAAAGTCTTGACAGTATACACACAGCGAGGCTAAAAAAGTTCGTTAAAGCAAAACATTGCCATAATAGAAGCTCAGTGAAAGAAACCGACTGGTATTGATGAGGATACGAATAACTTCAACAAAAGTGGCAGCAGAGCTCAATCAATCTTTAGATTCTCCAGGGTCAATGATTACAGTTAGAGGGTACCTCTTCACAAACGGAACATTTACAGCAAAGCAGCGCTTCCCAAGTCACTTGTAACAGATCTTATTGCCAAACGCATCTACAAAGGTGTCTCACTCGCAAAACCTGGACGATAAATAAGAGAAAGAAAGCAAAACGGTCTGTGTGACATATCATCTTTCTCACTTTTCCCTACAACAGACGGGTGGTCGTTTGGAGAACACCTGCACAAGCATATGATCATGATTTTCTCTATACAACTGTCAAGCATGGAGGTGGATCTATCATGATATGGGAAGCCGTGTAATGGTTTTCTACTGGACCAATCATAACCCTGAAAGAAAGGATCACTGGTAAGAATATGGAGAAAATTTAGCTGCTGAGATCAGTTCCATCCTGAAATACAAACTTTGTTTCCTGCATGAGATGGAATTATTCAGTATGATAATGCAGCTATTCATGCAGTGGATCTTGACCAATCATGGTTTGATAAACACGAGGTTGAATTTAAACATCTACCTTGACCTGCCAGTCACCCGATCTTAATATAATAAACCTCATGGTCTACTTAGAGCGTTCAATAAGAAATCGATATCTTACAGCAGCATCTCTCCCAGAATTTTTACAATAGAATGAAGAATGGCACAATATTCCTCTAAATACTATTCAGCACTTGTATGAATTGATTCCTAGGAGAATCCATGCTGTATCACAGGGGTCGGCAACCTTTTAGCTGTGGTATGCCAAACCAATCAACCAATATGATTCAGCGTGCCATACAGTAGGACATTTTTGAAACAATTCGATTCTCGCGATAGCGCATGCAGAGTTAGAGAATAGAGGTCAATGATATGGATTCCAGTTTCATTATATATTAATTTTGCATTATTTCAAGATATTTCGTAACATAAAAAATAAATAGCATAAAATATAACTATCTGTACAACAAAAATAAAAAAAAATACAATTATACGTATATTACGTATTTTTAAACATATTTTTTTAAAATAAGAAATAGACAACACAAAATATAAGTATTTCCCTCATTATAAAATAAAAAAAAAAAAAGCTTTTATGCGAACTTAGTACTTGCCCGCTTTACTTTCATAGCTCAAAATCAGGCGTGTAATTTGTGACTTTCATTTTGACATGATTTTGAACATTCAGTTGTTGAACAACTTCTTTGTGAACTCGAAATATTTTTTATCAGATTAAAGATTTTTTACTTAGATTTGTAGGACCATTAGCGGAAAGCAAAATACATACAATTTTCCCTCTGCGAATAATTAAATCTTTTCAGCGATGAAATTCAATAATTTACAAAATAGCCGTAAATTGTCTTTAGTTATTCTTCGGATTTTTTCGTAGTTCCGTAAGTATCCATAATTCTGAAGATGTTGGTTAAATAAGGTCCATTACAATTTATCAATGGGCCGTGGGTAGCCTAGTGGTAAGAGCATTTGACTCCAGACCGGAAAGCCTGGGTTCTATGCCACCAAATACCCTCCGTATACACACGGAATATGTGCTCGTTAAATCAGTGGGTCCGAAATTCTTGTGGGCAGCTGAAACCACGAGTGCAGGGACTGAAGAAATTCCCTCCCATTCCATACCTAAATTGTGGAGGTGGAGATAGGTGGTGTCACCATCTATTGTGTAAGAACCGAGCCAAATCCCTCTCCACCTGCAGGGGGCTCAAAGCTTAGGCTAACGATAGGCTTAAAAATCTGGCCCTTAGCCACAATTAATTTCGGGACCTTGCTTTGATGTTAATGTCGATCAGGTGGCATAAGCAACAACACAACACAAATTTATCACTCAAAAATTGAAAAATTTGTAGAGTAGTGCAAAGTGTCACTGAAATTTTAACTGCATGCCACATGTAGCATGCGTGCTATAGGTTGCCGACTCCTGCTATATTGCATGCCAAAGGTAGTCTTACACCATACTAATAAATGATTCTTAAAAAATCTAAGGTATTTCCCATTATTTTGATACCACCAGCAAATATATTTCAAAGATATACAAAAAAAGAACATCCTATGTATTCCGACATATGTTTATTAAATCTCCACTTCGTTACATGCGATAGAGCCCTAATAATGTAGTAATCAGGTAGCAAGTTTTACTACCAGTGTATGTGTGTGTTGTCTACAAGTAAGTTCTGATTTCACATAGAATCCTTCACAAACTGAAGACTACTTTTAATTAAACGAAAATCTGTGTTAAAACTTGATTTAAAATTCTGCATGACTTCGGAAATCAAAAGATTGAAGTTGCACACACACACACAATTAATATTCCACCCTCATCATCTGATTGTGATTCAAGTTGTGAGGTATACAGCTAAAATCCTTCATATAACCAGTGCTTCTTAAAGTTTCAATATTCGCGATCCAAACTACGATACGACTTTAATCGCTTAAGTGCCACCGGCAAATATAAACGTCTCACTCAGCCAAAGCATTAATTTCCCCTGACGTATACATATGTCGTTCCGAAATGCGATCTTTTCTGTGCACTGCTATCCAAAAGATTATTCCGGGGGCTCTGGAATGCAATAAAATAACCTTGACAATGTTTGCGAAGGGTTTACTTATTTCAGATTATTTGCTTCTTTATTCCTCCCCCCCCCCCCAATTACATCACATTCGCGAACCTACGTGGAAAACGGTTAGATTTGGGAAGATCGTGTAACTTTTATCGGCAGTTAAGGGATTTATTATAAACCATGCAAATTATCAAGATAAGTGTTAATTTTTGTATATAATTTTATAACAATCTCATGGGATCATTGTGGTGATTATTAAACTTGTTCTTAACTTAGTATTGTTAAATTAATTATAAAATACATTATGCAGTACTGATACATTTATAAGTGTAACATATCTGTGTAAATGTTTATTTTATTTTTTATTATGTCTGAATGTATTTTGTTTGTTTACTTTCAGTAAATTAATAATTTTTTAAAAATAATCTTTTGTTTTTGACTTTTCAATATGCTCGCGCCTCCCTTATAGTGTTGTCGCGCCCCACAGTTTGAGAAACGCTGATATAACCGATTATTCAAATAAAAAAGAAATCATTGCCGACGACTTATCAAATATTTCCTAAAATTCATGTTATCGACATTCCAGAACCCGAGAGAATTCTAAAATGAACTGTGTTTAATTAAATTATTATAAAGCAGATTTATACTCTAAAAAGAGAATGGATTACCCTTCAACAGCGGTCATTAAATAACAGAACATTTCTGTCATTTGTGCATTGAGGCAGTTACTAGCGTCTCATTTGCGACCCTATTAGGAAAATTAATATTCTCAGCAGTCATCTTGACTAACATTTCTAATGAGTTATTACTGAGAACTTTAATTCCAAGCGGCACTGCTGGGACTCCACAATTAAGGGAGATAAATTTAAATCCCTTCTCATCACCCAGATTCGAAATCGAACGCTATTTATATCATCTGTCCTGGCATTGGTCATGGGGTGACTTCGTCAGGGTAATACTTAGGAAGCAATATTTGGAGATTTAAGTTAAATGCCCATACGAATGACTTACAATGATTTCTGAAGTATGTATAAATACTACATACCACTGAGAGACGTCAAATATATACAGAAATCTATATAACAATGCCAAAAACAGTATTAAACACATTTTATATTAATAAAACATTAGCACACCATGCATCTCAGTGTATAGTTCTTGTTTTAAATTTAAATATATTAATTAATTTGAACCATATATTTACGACATTGCTTTTCGAAATTTCAATGTTTGCGACCCAATTTTCAATCATAAATTTCTTCGCCCCCCCCTTCATACAATAAGAATATATTGATCTCTCTCAATAACAAATGCTTTGACGTAAGGCTACAATGCGACTTTAATTATAAGTAGTACAAATTATCAAAGATAAGTATCAGATTTTGTATATAATATTATATATGACAAAAGCCCCTGAAATCACTGGTAATTGTTAAACTTAATCTTAATTTACTATTGTTAATTAATTATCAAGTATACCCTGTGCAGTGCTGATACATTTATAAGTATCAGTGTAAATGTGCAATTTTTTTTTTTATTTCGTCAGAATATATTTTGTTTTGCTCTTTTTAAGTAAATTATTAATTTTTTAAAAATAATATTTTGTTTTTGACTTTTCGATATGCTCGCGCCCCCAACTAGGATTATCACCCCTCTAGGAAGGAGCGCCTCACAGTTTGAGAAACGCTGGTTTACGATTGTTTTTCATACCCGTAATTTAAAGCAATATATATATATATACACATAAAGTATTTGAATAACAAACACCTTATTTTCTTAATGCATTTTACTACAGTTCCTTAAAAGTTTAAGAAAATTCGTGTTAAATGTAAAATTGTTCATAAGGAAAGAATCTTATTACAATTATTGCTTTATAGGAAATTTCTACATCGTATCTAATTTGACTTCATAAGAACAGACCACATACTAATAGCATTTCTTTTGGACTCCAAGATTTGACTTTAAAATAACAACTCGAGAAATCTCTAGTTCAAAAAGTATTTGGTACATTAGATAGTAAGTATATAATTACAGTGAGAAATATGACCCTTGTCGAGATTTCAATGCTTAAATATCTCCTCTGAGAATCCACTAATGAAACATTGTATATCGGAACAGCCTCATAAATTTCTCAACTCGAGCAATGACCTTCTGATTGGAAATATTTTTACTACTCGTTGCTTGTAGCCGTGGTGTAAATAAGTGTATTATTTGGGATATTACTGTATACCAGCTCAAAATTGTATATTTGTTAAACATCATAAATCCGATATCAAAATATTTTATCGAATAGGTTACATTCAGGTAAATATCAGGTAATTTCCCATATTAAGTAATTTTGAAAAAAATTTCACAGTGCATTCGAAAAACACACATTAAGTATACACATTTTTAAACCAAATGGTAACTAAACACACAGGTGACAATGAAAAAAATACACTCACTTCCAAAAGTTAAGCTGGGAGAGGAAAATGCTAATTTCCAGAAGCCAATCAGAATTGAAGAGGATGCAATTCGCTGCAGAGGTAGATGGCAGTATGCAAATGTGTTAGATAACAGCCAATCGTGCTTTCATGTCCAGAAATATGCAAAAAGGGCAGTCTTATAAGAAGCCAGCTTTATGAAGGGTTACAGAAGTTGATTGTAAGTGCTGATAGAAGGAGTTTAAAACTTTCGTACAATTTGTTTTCAAGACATACGTGTTTCCATGACTTCAAGAAAACGAATGGACGATTCTGAGCGCTGGCGTGCTGTGAGGCGCATTGAAGCAGGACAGTCGATCACAGATGTTGATCTTTTCTTCGGTGTTCATCGTTCTGTAATTTCACGTTTATGGAAACAATTCCAAACCACACAGACAGTTGTCCGAAGGCACGTAGGCGGTCGCCCAAGGGTTACAAACCCGCGGTAGATCGATATATTGCTATTGTAGCCAAGCGGAATCACAGAGTGACATTCCGCACGTGTGACATCTATGGTTACAGCGTCCATTGTTAAGGCTATATCTGCAGCCACTGAAGCCGAAGATTACATATGAATGGACTGTATGCCCAGGTACCTCGAGCTTGTGTTCCTCTATCCGTCCAATCAAGAGGGGCACGATTAAAGTGGTGCCGGGAATATGGCAATTGGACTGTGTCTGACTGGGGTAATGTCATGTTTACTGATGAGTCAAGATTTAATCTGGAGCCAGATGACAAGCGTATAAGGATATGACGTAAACAAGGAACATTCAATCAGCCCCAAAACATCACCGAACACCACGCATTCCGAGGCGGAAGCATTATGGTGTGGGAAGGGATTTCATTAGGATACAGCACCGACCTGCACACCTTTAAACGGGGTTCTGTGACGGCTGTCCGGTATCAAGATGAAGTCTTAGAATCCATTTTGAGATTGTACGCTGCAGCAGTTGGCCCTACTTTTGTTTTAATGGACGATAACGCACATCCCCATAGAGTTGACATCGTCGATGACTACCTGGAGAGTGAAGGGATTGCGCGTATGGCGTGGCCAGCATATTCGCCCGACCTTAATCCCATTGAAAATCTTTGGGATGCTCTCGGCCGTGCTGTATCTCCACGTTTCCAACCTCCAGCCATTCTTATTGAGCTGGAAACTGTTCTACAAGAAGAATGGTGATTGCTAAATTCTGCGGTGGTTGACCACCTAATTGAAAGCATGGTCAGAAGGTCTAAACTTTGTATACAGATGAAGGGGGATCACACACCTTATTAATGTCCTTTTTTTCATGCTGTTTATTTTCATTTTATATATAATTATGTTTAAGTCTCCAGTATGAAATTATCTGATAACTTACAAAAATTTAATATTGTTTTCATTTCTGTATATAATTATTGACTTTATTTTATGGATCTATATATATAAAGGAGAAAAGCGACTGACTGACTAATCACGATATCTCTGGAACTATTCAAGATACAGACTTGAAATTAGGTAGACATGTTCCTTTCATAAAGTAGGCATCCGCTAAGAACGGATTTTCCGAAATTCGAAATGCAAGGGGCGTTAAAAATAATTGTTTCCATGTTTAAACTACTTGATGTACAATCTTGAAATTGGGTAAGCAGATTCCCCTTTCAGAGAGTAGATCCTCTACAAAATGAGTTTGGTGAAAATAGACCCCCAAGTGGCATTGCGGGGGCTTAGGGGCGTTATAGATGATTATATCCATTTTTAAACTATTTGACGCACTGTCTTTAAATTTGATATAAACAGATTCCTTTCGTAGAATAATAGTCAGTTACAAAACGGGTTTTGTGAAAACCACCTCTAGGTGGCGTTACGGGGGATTAAGGGGCGTAATAGATAAATATATCCGTTTTTAAACTACTTCACCTACCTGCTTGAAAATTGTTAGGCAAGTTTCTTTCATGGAGCAAATATCCGCTTCAAAATGGATTTTAGGAAAGTTGAACCCCAAGGGGTGTTGTAGGAAGAGGGGGGGGGTTAAAGGGCGTTATAAATTCCAATTTTTAAGCTATTAGGCGTACAGTCTTGAAACTTAGTATGAGCAGGTTCCTCTAACAGGGTAGAGATCCGCTACAGAATGGGTTTCGTGAAAATTGCCCCCAAGTGGCGTTGCGGGACTTAAGGGGAGTTATACATAATTATTTCTATTTTTAAATTATTAGACGCAGTCTTTATATTTGATAAATAGATTTCTTTCATAGAGTAGAGATCAGCTATAAGATGGGTTTTGTGAAAACAGATCTCTAAATGGCGTTGCCGGGGATTAAGGGACGTAAAAGATAAATATTTTCGTTTTTAAACTACTTGACCTACCTGCTTGAAAACTGGTAGGAATGTTTCTATCATGGAGTAAATATCCGCTACAAAATGGGTTTTGGGAAAATTGCCCTCCACGGGGGGGGGGGGGAGGGGTAAGGTCAGATATAAATAATTACTTCTATTTTTAAACTATTAGACGCAACAGTCTTGAAATTTGGTAAGCAGATTCCTCTCATAGGATAGAGATACACTACAAAATGGGTTTTGTAAAAATAGACTTCCAAGAGGTGTTGCGGAGGCTCAAGGGACGTTATTAATAATTTTTAAGCATTTTTAATTTATTGGATACGCAGTTTTCAAATTTCGTAAGGAGATTCTTTTCATAGAGTGCAGCTCCCCACAAAATGGGTTTTTGTGAAAACAACCCCCCAAGTGGTGTTGCGGGGCTCAAGTGGCGTTATGGACAATTATCCCCATTTTTAAACTGTTAGACGTACAGTCTTGAAATTTGATAAGCAGATTCCTTTCGTAAAGTAGAGAACCGCTACAAAATGGGTTTCGCGAATATCAACTACCAAGTTTAATTTCCGGAGATTAAGGGGCGTGATCGATAAATATTTCCATTTTTAAATTATTCGATCTTCTTGCTTGAAAATTGGTAGGCATGTTCCTTTCATAGAATAGAGTTCCCTTAAAATGAAAATTGACCCCCAAAAAAGGGGGGCGAGGGGTCAAGAGGAGTTATAGGAAAAAATTTCTGTTTTTAATTGTTAGACCCATACATTTGAAATATGTTAAGCATGTTTCTTTTGTTGAATAGGGATCCACTAAGAATGTATTTTACGGAAATCAGCTCCTGGGGGGCCAAGGGTTAACGGGGAGTAATGACGAAAAATTCCTTTTTTCGAACTACAAGGACTATTATAATGAACATTGGTTTGTATTTTTCTTTTGTTGAAATAAAATCCGTTAAGAACGGTTATTTAGGAAAACGACTCTCAACGGGATTACAGGGGTATTGATAGTAAATCGTGTTTTTTTTCCTGTTGGATTTATACTTGAAATTCTTAAATAGTTTTATAAATAGTATATATTTTTAATTTTTTTATAAATAGTATATATTTTTAATTGTTTTATAAATAGTATATATTTTTAATTGTTTTATAAATAGTATATATTTTTAATTGTTTTATAAATAGTATATATTTTTAATTGTTTTATAAATAGTATATATTTTTAATTACCCAGAAGGAAATACCCAGCGAAGCGGGAGGGTAACGGCTAGTAAATATATATGCTACTTTACTGTCAAATTTTGTGTCAATCAAAGCAGTATTTGTTGATTTGTTTGCATTTTACATCTTTGTGCTTAACTTTTGAAAGTGAGTGTACTACACCAGGAAGAAAAGAATAAATGGCAGAATTGTGTATTTATAGAAATAACGCAATATTCTTCGCAACAAAAAAATCATATCAATATTAATGGCTTTAAGAGAATTAAGTTCTGAAATATTAACATATTAATTGATTTTAGTTATTATTGGTACGGTTAGTATTGTGTGTGAATTGACTTTAATTATTAATTAACCCCTTAAGCGGTCAATTCTTTTTCCCAAAATTTTTCAAAAAAAGCACATTTTTTATTGCGTATACCTAATTATGATACTTCACAGACTGCGAAAACGGGAAAACTGTATTTCAATCTTAAAGTTTTTACACTACTTTTTATTTTATAATTTTGGAACACAAAAACCCAAAAAATTTTTACTTTTTATAAGTACACTCTGCATGCTATGAAGAATATTTCAAATATCTTTAAAGAATTTCTCTCGTACATGTGGGAAAATGTCATGTTCGTACCTCTTTTTGAAACGTTTGAGGATTTTGTGTGTGTGTGCATATATATATATATATATATATATATATATATATATATATATATATATATATATATATATGTATATATATGCAAACACAATTTGAAACATGTTGTAATACTCAGTCTTACATTGCAATGGGGACAGAGATTTTGAGAGATAAGCTTTTTTGGATTATCTTTTCGTTTTCATTTCTTCTAAAGCAACAATTTGCACATTGTCTTGTCAATCCCTATTCTTTATCGAATATTTTTTTATAGAATTAAATTCCTGCATTCACTGAAAAATCTCCACCTTCACCACAAAGAAAATCTTGGCTGAGAAGTATTTTAGTACCATGAACAAACTGCAGCTTTTAAAAGCACTAGAACTAGTAATAGAACTATAAGAATCAAAAATATGTACGAATCAACTATAGAAAGAAGAAACTATCAGTTCCCGTACAGCTATAGGAAAAACCGGTTGTGACCAGCTTTTGGTAGCCTGTACGGGCAAACTAGTTAAGGGGTTAAGCCCAAGGAAATTTTTAAGGAAATTTTTCATTGTAGAGTTAAATTTTTTTAAGATTAGATGAAAAAGTGTACTTAATCATTTGTGTATCAAAATTTATTCGAATCTCATCGTTGATCCCATAAATATTCAGAAAAGTCTTCAAAGGATTAAAACTGTAGTTCCTCCGTGAAACAATTTTTGTTTTTCCCATTTCCTAACACCATATTGTGAAGAGATCAATAATAACGATTTAAACTACTAGTTAGCACCTTAAATTTTATGATTTACGAGTGTAAGGTTTGGCCTGCAATATTTCCGTAAATATTGGAAAAATTTGAATAAAATTTTGCATTTAATGGTCTTATAAAATTAAGTATTCAAGTAGGTATAAAGTTTCGTATATTAAAACTCACATTTTTCATAACTGTAATTGTGCTTTTTTTAGTAAAAGCATCCCTATTTTTAAAGATTTTATTCTGCAAGAATTGTAAGAAAAATATCTGACAATTGTACAAAAAACTCTGATGGGTATAGAAGATATTTTTTTTTTACTTTTAAAAGTTTGAGATATTTATTATAGGGGATCCATTTTTAAAAACTTTCACCGAACCCAGAAATGTGCAAGCAAAATTTTCTCAAATTTTGAAATTCAATCTAGTTTTAAAATGAAAAATCTGACGCACAAATGCTTTCTGGGTTATTAATGTAATTAGCATCGTCATTTAGTTTCTTTCAGTCATTGACCATAATATTAATTTTGCTGAGTTGAGAATTAAATTTTTTCTTACTACTGTATAGTATAATATATTTATTGGAAGGCAAGATTACACTCATTTGAGTTTTGCGTTTTGACATGCAGGCATTAAGTAGTTCTTTGTTAAATAATTCTAAATATGTAGGCTTAATCCTGTTTAATACTTCATTAGATAAACCTTTATATTTTTCTTATGGCTTTTGGCCACAAGATAGTGCTCGCTGGTAGTAGCACCAACTATCTTTTCCGATGGGACACTGTCCATGCATGGGTTTCTTGACACTTGATGAGCAATGAAACAGGGCCGCAATAACATTTTGTTGAAGACCGGAGAGGTGTCCAAGATTGCTACGATCAGCAATCCCATAATAGTTTTGCCATCGGTCAATAAAAGAGTCGGTGGGCTTGCCTTTACCAGACAGATTTTTATTTTTCGACTTTAGTTTGAGCAATCTCTAAACTTCTCTCTTTTGAACATGACCGATGCATTCATATTTTGTGACTCTATCTTTCCCATAAGTATCTTTGACACTAATAAAGCCCTTAAAATCCCCGTCACCATAATATTGTGCATATTTAATGCATCGCTTCACAATAGAACGTTGGAAGATTCTTGTTGCACCTAAAGCTTCTATTTTTAACGCAGAACCTTGAAAATTGCTATGGCATACGTGATCTTCTGCGAAAGTTTCCGATTCAATGCTTTTAGGCATTTTAGAAATCTTTCTACAGATGGGACAATATGACGACATTATTTCAATGTCCAGTACTTTACCAGTGCCAATTGACAAAGCTACGACACACCCATTCATGGAAGTGTAACCTCTACGTGGCCATATTCCGTCAACTTAAACACCACATTCAACTACTTTATTTTTAGAAGGATGTAACACACACACTAACAGTTCAGATGCTGCTTTTTGCATTGATAGTTCAGTACCTTCTGAAATCACAGACTGGAGTTTGTTCTCATGATTAGTGTACGCAGTTTTACTGAGCCTGGGTAAATTTAACGTACCACATAATTTAAATCCAGCGGAAAAACCTTTACGAATTTGTCTCATACCATAAACAAATCTTGCATTTACTTCAGGAGAATTTAAAGTTTTCTTTGAACTAGAAAACCCCCTAAGTAAAAGTCACAATGCTTACACCTTATAACAAAATTTGAGCACAAACCATATCTTGAATCCTCAGAAACCAGTAAACCTTCTTGGGCAACAAAGTTGTAAAAAAACATTTAAGAGCAATATCTATAATTCTGTTTCCAGTAAGTGTTTTATGCTCATATTCTGCCATTTCTTCATCAAAAACAGCAGGCATTTTGATCTTTGAAGAACTGGCGTTGGTGGATGTTGAGCTGCAATTTTTGGAAAGTTTATTAGTAGATCCATAACCGCGAAATTGACGTTTTCTCTTTGCACTAATTCTACGTTTAGCATTACCCATTTTAAATGAAAAAAAAAATAAAATTTTCAGCAATAAAAAAGGATTTAACAGAAAATTCTATAGAGCTACGCATACGTAAGCAAATGTAAACAAACAATAACACACTCTCTTTCCCTGCCAGATTTTGGATAAAAATATTAGTAAAATCCTGTTGCCAATTATAATTTTGAAGATTCTGAAAACTCAAATTCATAGTTTAAAGTGTATAATTTTTCTGCTATTGCATATTTAAACGATACTTTGAAAAATAAAAATGTAAACAAACATTTGTTTCAACTTCCGGAATGTAGACTTGTACTTCCGGTTTCAAAAAGTAGTTACCGAGTAAAATTCAAATCCCCATAACTTAAGTTCTAAATAAGATAGAAACAAAATTTAAGCACCATAGTGAGCAAAGAGTTTTCTCTTTCATGCAATGATTCTAAACTTATTTACTAGAAAAATCTTCAATCTCTTATTGAAGCACAAATAACACACCTTGCACCTTTTTAATAAAACCAAACATTCGAAATTTTCAATTAATCAATTCTTAAGTAAAGGATTGTAAAGGAATTGTACCAACAATAGGTTGAAAAACTTTCGCTCTTGAAAACAAAATGAGTAAATACGTTAGATATTAGAAATTTTTTTAGTTTACAACTACTTACAATTACATAATAGAATTCATAAAAATATTCAAATGAAAAAAATTATAAGGATTAAACGACCTACAAATCTAAAATAGGTTTTTTATTTAGAAGGGAAAAAGAAAGAAAATTACAATTTTTTAAAAGATTATATTAGGAATTTTATATAATTCCTTAAAGTTATGAGCAAATCGAAAAAAGATACATTTATCTTTAAATAAAATGACAAAAATATTTTAATTCCTTTTAAAATGAGAATTATAATGTAACATATATTTTCAAAATTGTATCCATGAAGTTAATATCAATAACTATTTACAATCATTTAAAAGCAAAAATGATATCATAAAACATCAAACGATATAAATTTTTAAAAACAAATATTTTTAGTGTATTGAACACATAATTATTGGAACAATATACACAACAATGAAAATGAATACAAATTAATTCAAATACCACATTGAGTGTAAAAAATTACAATTATTATCAATTTAATAAATAATGAGTGCAGATTTAAATGATTACAAAATAAAAAGCATTCTAAACGATTTTGCTTGAGTTTAAATGTAAGCATAACAAATGTTATATACATATTGTGATATTATTAAATGTAGTATAAATAATACTCCAATGAAGAAAAACACTTTAACTCAGACTGGCAGCAATATCACATCTAAAACAAAACTAACCACGTTACACCAGACGTTGTTGCCAAACAGAACATCCATTTCAACAAGAGAAGATGTTAATGTTGCCATATCAGATACCATTACAGAAGAAAATTGCCGTAACTCATTCAAACAACTAAAGAAAAGAATAAGATGCTTGGAACATGTTAGCATTAAGATGAAACAATAAACATCTGGTGATTTTGAGCCTTCGATAATCTCTTACTTTATTTCCAGCGCAATAAACTTGCTTAAATCCTCGAAAACAGTCGTATCGTATGTCAAGATAGCTTAAGTGAAGTGGGTGGCTTTATCACAAAATGACAATGGTACAGATTTTCAAATGTTTCTCGTGATCGTTAGTTTTATTTTCTTCACTCAGTGAAGGGGAAAAAATATCGATCTGGCCAATTACGAGTTGTATTGTAAACAAATCAGACTCTAAATACACAGTTGTCAAAGGTTGGAAGTCACGTTGTGAAACTTAAAGTGAGTTATTTGAATGTCAGCGATGGAAAGAGTTATCGTTTTTTTAATGATTGGTAAATTGTCATTGTTGAAAGAATGGTCAATTTTCATTAAGAAAAGTTTGATTTATGAAGGGGAAAATTCAATTGTTTGGCTTTAAAATAGATAATGCCTGGTAAAAATCACATACATGTAATTCCTAACAATTATCGACCAACTTCCTTGATGAGTTGTTCATGCAAAATTCTTTAAAGATAAAGTTACTAGAATTCCGCGAAATAAAAGCTGGATTAAGATACCTAGTGAAAATTAGAACCCAATGGGTCAGTTTGGTAATTTTCTGGGGTCAAAAAAAGTATTTAGGTTTTTTTCCCATTGCTATCTCTATAGGAGAAATAAAAAATGCAATTACTTTTGGACTAATTGGAATTTCGAAAAACGCTGCATATATTCTTGATCAGTGTCGGATTTCACATCTGCCTACCGATTTTGGTGAGAATTGGTAGAGAACTGGTAAGCAAAACAGTTAAAAGAATCGCACAGAAATCGTATAAAACGCTCAAACTGCCCTCTGTCGAATTCTTGCCGTATTTTCATGGTTTTTGTATTATTAGGGCCAAAATAACGATTGAAATCTGATTCTCATTCAGATAGGAGAGTTGGAAAATTTTGGGGATTCCACTTAAGTTTTTTTTTCCGCACTAAAATCTCAATGGGAATACATTACCAAAGTGCAATATCTCGATATCTAACAGATCTAACAGTCGTAGCGAGCAGTCAAAGCCATATTTGTGCTCAGCAGAAGATTCCGCAACGAGATATATCTATGAGATTCAACAATTGTGCCCTGTGAGTTAATATACTGCTAATGTTAAGAGGCTGTGGAAGGTCATTTATATATAAAAAAAGGCTTTTTTTAATTTTAAAAGATAATGAACACGACATTCACATATATTTCAGAACAAAATGCTACTTTTTCAATGTTTTAAAGCTTGCTTTTTGCCAACACTTTGCCCACTGTTAATAATTATACTGCTTTATACTATTGTACAAAATAAAACCATTTTTTCTATTTTCTCAGCATATAAAAGGTTTACAATGAAACAGATAGGCATGATACAGTTTGAGATATTAATGATTTCGGTTTTTTATATAAGTATATAGTATATGAACTTATACTAACTTTATAAGAAAGTAGATACAAGATTTCTCAAAGTTTGTTTTATTTCCCCTATATATATTCATTGAAAAAAAATATCAATCTTGTCAACTATGAATTAAATTGAAAACTAACAAGGTTCAAAATGCTCTGTTGTCAATCTTTGGAAATCTCGTTATAAAAGTAAAGGTAAAAATATTGAAATTTTAGCGATAAAAGGAATTAACGCCTTTTAATAATCAATAAATGGTCATTATTGGATGAATGGACAGCTCCCACTATGAAAAGATAAATTATAACGGTAATTCATTCGTAATTTTAAATAATTAACGTAAAAATCTTCAAGTCTCTTGCAATGTTGAATGAAAAATTTCTAAAAAATTTAACATAAAAAACAAGTAGATAGAGTAAAGTTTTTAATGTAGAAATCAGTCATTTAACTAAAATGATATTGCTCTCTTTTATATCAAATATTGCTCCTGGATGGATTTTTGGTTTTAATACTTTCGACAGTGATTCGCAATCAAAGTGCCGTGGCAATTTAGTGTGCATCAAATTCTTAAAGAACGCCATGTTTTTTTTTATTAGTTATACTCTGAGAAAAATATTTAAGTAAACTGGAATCGAATCTTTTGCTGTTTTATAGAAACAAAATATTCGTGATATTCTTATTCACCATTTGACACTCCTAGATGAGAGAGTTATTCATTGCTACCTAAATTTAGATAGACAAAATTTGATTCGTTCGTAATCTATTTGCGATAACGGACACAACTTCAAATGAATTAACTTTGAATGAAGAGGAAAGACTAATTTCGCACTTAATAATCCAGATTTAATTTCAAAACATTTGAAGAGTCTATTAATTTTGGATTAAAATTAGACGCGATTATCTCATAATAGCACAAAAGTAATCACGCACTCTCCAAAGCACAAAAATCCATTGGAGCAGTGCGTCAGGTGATTTTACAAGTATTTTATCAAATGAAATACACTTTATTCCTGTTTCTGATTCTTTCTTTGCTAAATAAGTGACACTTGACTTAAACGTGTGACTAGCAGCTTTATACACAAGAAGCTCAACTTTATCAATGACCGTTCCATTAAGACTGTAATTTCTACTTTAAACATTTGTTCTAAAATATTCTTTTATGTTAAAGATAATTAATTTTGGCTTTATTTGAGACTTTTTTTTTACTTTTAATTTACCTTTGTAAGAAAATCCTGCAACTATCATGAATACCTTTAGGAACTTTTCTGTACACTGACGAAGCCATTTAGTGCGATCATTCTCGTCAGCTGAGCAATAGAAAATTGTGTGCGTGTGATCTTATTTTATTATTATACCCTTATCTCATGAAGTTTTACCACAAAATTTCCTTTTTTTTTTTTTAGCAGCTAGGTGTTTTTCGTATAATTTTCTATGATTTGTTTTGGTAGTCTCTCATCCGGTAAAGTGATTAATGACGCTAACTGCGGTGCCGTAGGGACTGGGTTCGAATCCCGGAGAAGACATGGATGTTTGTGTTGTAATCCTTCCTTTTTTCCTTTGTGTTGTAAGAGCCCCTATGTTATACATTGTGTGGCGCACGAGGTTTATAAATGTTCCCAATTAAAAAAAGTATGTTTTGGCAAAATCAGAGATGGAGTTTAAGTTCAAGCATCTTTTTTAACTTTAAATATTTATGAATCATTTTACTTATAGAGCCGGAAGAGATTCCTAGTTTCGATGCAATGAACCTTACAGTCAGCGAATTTTCTTCTAGAGTCCGAGACTTCACTTTCTTGACAGTAGCCTGCGTTCCAACAGTCTTAGGATGAGAAATGTCTTGTGTGTATGTATGTTTTTATTTCTACTTTTAAATAGACGTTTTTTTCTCCTTTCAAATTCAATATGTTATTAATACTTCTGTTTAAATGCAATAACTGAAATTTTTACACCGCTTTAGAGTTTGTTGATAGTAATATTTCTATTCGGAAAGTGCACTTATGTAACCTTCGAACCATCTATCATTATTAGGAGCCATTTTTAAATAAATCTTTTATTTTACATTCCAATCAAGGAAAAACACTGCAGACGATTATTCTGAAGTTGCCAAGGTTTTATTTCAAAACGCAAACGAAAAAATAAATTACAAAATCGTTTCCATGAAGTGTGAACGACCTTCCATATTTAACTAAAAATCATTCGTTATCAGCAATAACATTTTTCTGCAGTTCACAAAATAATGTTGTTATCAATTTTAGTAAATAACAATATTGATTCACTTTCGAATGTTTTTCAAAATGTCTTACATAAAAAAAAAAATCCCACCATCCTACAGTCCATTGCCAGTAGGTAATCAGCAAAATGTAGTCAATACGACATATCGAAACTATCAGAACCTCGAATAAAACGTCTGATATTATTCTAGCAGCCCTCTTCTGAATGAAATCTAATTTTAAGACGAAGGGATCTTAATGTTTGAGTTGCCAATTATGATTCGGGAGGAAGGAACAATTACCGGAACTCATTCAAAACACTGTAACCGAATGAAAAATGGGAAGAATATGCTAATTGAAATAATAAATGTCTCAGTGATAATCTGCATTTCAGTTCCTATTCACGTAATAACTTGAGTTAAATCATCGATTATGAGTCTGAGCTGCTTAAGTGGAGTGGAGTTGTTGCTAAACTTAAGGACAATGATGGAATAAAATTTTTTTAATGAAACTCCTTACGCTGGTTATTATTACTGTTTTCACTTCTCTGAAAGGAAAAAAAACCATTAATCCAGTTAATCATGAATTACTTTTTGAGCATGTTTAAGACATATCTTCTTTCATAATTAGATAAATTAACATTTTATATTTGCATGGAATTGTAATAATATAATTACTATTATGGTAATTGTGAATTATAATAATTCCTTTCAATTAAAATATAATTACGTTTATTTAACTTACTTATATATAAACAACGTTAAACGGTATTTTGCTATGTTTAGAAGTCATTATGCTTATAGTTTTATATGGGTACTTTTGCTTAATTTAAATTGATAACCCGGGAGCAGGCGTGCACTCGATACTAAAGTTAATGATCGCGCAGGGTGACTATGCCACCCCAATCTTTTTTTTTAATATTTTTTTAAATGTACGCCAATGTTTCTCAAACTGTGGGGCGCGCCCCCTTAGGGGGCATGATAACCCTACAAAGGGGACGCGGGTGTATAGAAAAGTCGAAAACAAAAGATTATTTTTTAAAAATTGAGAATTAAATTATTGAAGGGAAGCAAAACTAAATACATACCGACATAATAAAAAATAATATACATATGTGCACTGATATAATATATTTATCAATGTATCAGTACTGCTCAATGTGTTTCACAATTAATTTAACAATACGAAGTTAAGAACAAGTTTAATAATTACCAGTGACCCTATGGGCATGTCAAAAAAGTATATACAAAATTTAATATTTATTTTGATAATTTGTACGGTTTATAATTAAAGTCTTATTGTAGCTTTACATCAAAGCATATTTTTATTTAATTCAATACATTGTTATTGTATGGAAGTGGGGCGCGATGAAAATTATGACTGAAAATTGGGTCGCAAGTATAGAAAGTTTGAGAAGCATTGATGTACGCAGTAAAAATCGTAATTCTAGGGAATAATTTAATTAAGAGAAAGAATACTTAGCTACATTGAAGGACTTTTCAATTTTTCTCAGATAATTTGAGAAAAAATCCCAACAAAACTGAACTAAAATGTTTCAAATGTGCGTAACTTTAATAAAAGACACAAATCACAGACATATTTCGCTAACATTAAAGGAATAATATTTGCAGGCAAAACTGTCATATTTTGTAAGAGTTATTGTAGTTTTATTGTCCTTTGATGATCGACTAATAGCATGCGGAACTTTTTCTCGCTTGTGTCTTTTAGATAGGGCTCAGTGTGTTTTATGTGTACTCTTGTGGCTTCATATCTCCCTTGATGGAATTCTTTAGGTAGCATTTGAAAACTTTCCTTTCAAAACTCAAAGGCTTCATATTCGCTCATTTTCTCAAATTTACTTTCACTGTAAGGATTAATATCCCTTATTGATCAGTTTCAAACTTCCTCTAATAGAGATCACACAGATGCCCATTTCTTTCTTTATATTGTGTTCATTTACATTTATAACCTATAATGAATCGTACAGCACAGTAACATCAAAACCACTAAGATGTTCCATGGGGAAAATGTAGCATTTACATAGAAAACATTTGGAACAAAAGTGGCCATGGGGGGAACTCAGTTACCCCAAGTATGTTAAGATTGTAAAAAAACGTTTGCCATTTCCAAAAAAGAGGGATAAATGTGACAAATACATTTTAGTTCCCAAGAAAAATGTCATATTGAAGGTTACTGACAAGGTCATTGTTAACAAAAGAACAGTTTTCCCAGAATTAAAGATATGGTGAGCCTGGGGTGACTCTGTGCCCCACGTGACCACTCCAGCGATCTACACGTTCTAATGGCATGGAATGACGTAAATGATATATATTTCTTATGTACATGTTTGTGTGCGCATGTGTGCATGCGTGCGTTTCTGCCCCCAAGTCGAGTCTATTTTGATATACACTGCTGGCCACCGTAAATGCAACACCCACGCAAATAACATGAAATTTACAACATGCATTAGCGGAGGTGAGATATGCTAATGATTAGAATTTCAGCGCAGACACACATCACGCACGCATGAAGCGCCACCTCAACGCGCTATTTAAGACTTGGAGATTTCGACGATTTCAAGTTCGGATATTGTGTTTTTCTTGTGGTTTTTTTCAAAAAACGATCAGTTATGTCTCGTAGAAAACAGCGACCAGCTTTTGATCAGGTATCTGAGTTCGACAGAGGAAGGATAGTGGCCAACCTTTCAGGGAAATCGGTAGTCGTATTGAACGAAACCAAACAACTGTAATGCGGATATGTGACCGTTGGCTGCAGGAGGGTACGATGGACCGACGTGGACGATCGCATCCATCTCAGTGCACCACTTCCCATGAGGACAGGCAAATTGTGCGTATGTGACGGATCACTCAGTCACATCACGAACCATAGCACAGCACATTGAGTCTGTAATGCATCATTCAGTGTCTGTGCGTACCATTCGACGCCGTTTACAGCAGAGTGATCTGTCCGCAAGACGTCCATTGCTTGGTCTACCCTTGAAGTAGAACCACAGACGTCTCCGCCGCCAATGACGCGATGAAAGAAGGATGTGGGCGGCAGAATGGAATGAAGTTGTCTTTACTGTCGAGTCTGTCTGTAACACCACGATGGTCGGATTCGAGTCTGGAGACACCGTGGAGAGAGAATGCTGAGTAGCTGCGTTATGCACCGGGTATTATGGTATGGGGCGGTATTGGATTTTACTCTCACACTCCTCTAGTACGCATTTAAACAGCCAGCGCTACGTCTCGAAGGTGTTGGAGCCAGTTGTCCTTCCTTACCTTCAGGGCTTGGCCACAGCCATATTTCAACAGGATAATGCGCGAACACACGTGGCACGTATTGTCCAAAGGATCTTCGTCAATCACCAGATTGAATTGCTTCCCTGGCCGGCTCGCTCTCCGGATCATTCGCCGATAGAAAACATGTGGTCCATGGTTGCTCAAGGATTGACCCAGATTACATCCCCAGCTGCCACACAATATCAACTTTAGAAACGTGTGGAAGCTGCTTGGTCTGCTGTACCCCAAGAAGACATCCAAAGTCTCTTTGAATCAATGCCGAGGCGTGTGGCATCGGTGATCTCCAAGAATGGTGGCTACTCTGGCTACTGATTTTGGCAGGAACCACACTTCACAGAAGTCTATAAATTTAATCGTTTGATTCTTGGTCAACATGTTATCTAGAAATAAATTTTGTTGTGCTATCTCTTGTCTTTCTTGGTGTTGCATTTACGGTGGCCAGCAGTGTAATTCTTCTAAACACTCTCAAGGGCTGATAATGGAAATAGGAATTTAATTCATATTCTTTTGCGATTATCTTTTTCTGTTTCTATTTTGTATAACATATAATACATGTGCTGAAGAAATAGTAGTTTAGTATCGAAGGTATTAGTTACATAAGTAATAAAAAATAAAAATAGAAAGCTTTTGAAAGTTCCCAATGATATATTAAGCTACACCCACCCAAAATAAATAAATAAAACTTTAAGCTGTTATTAGAATAATATGAAAGTAAATGATTGTTTTTAAATTTTAAACATCGAACCCTTTTTTTACGTTTTCCTGGTGTATAAAAGAAACAACTTTTCAAACTTTATTCCTGCTGTTCAAGATTATTTTCTTTATAATCATCATTAAATAATTTGTTACCACAGTAGAATTCCGAAAACTCGGAGCTCGATAACACGGCGGCCCGGATAACTCGGCCACAGTCTTGCAGGTTGAAAAGTACAGCATGATTATGCAAAAAAGGTTAACAAGTCGTTTTGCAAATTTTTCCTTGAAGTGCAGAAACCGATGAAAATAACGTCGAACAGTAGTTAAAAAGCGATACCGAGAAAGTCATTATGTCCGAGGCAAAAATTATGGATGCTTTCACAGTTGACGGAAAAATACCGGAAAATGATGAAAACGTTAACGTTGAGGATACCGAAAAAACTCCTAAAATATAGCGTAGGGAGAAACTTAAGACTATCGAAACCACCTTTCAGTATTTTAAACAACAAGGCGTGTGGGGGTAATGGACTTACTGCTCCTTTGTCGTCTTCGTGGTGAAGTAGTAAAACGCAAAGAGCCGTACGCGCAAGACAACAGGACATTACGCAATTCATTTTTTAAAAAAATAAATTATAGCTTAAAAACAACAAAAAATCACGCTTTTATAGTGAATCGAACTAAAAAGTAAAAAAAAATAACTCTTAATATAAGAATAAAATGATGAACCAGAAAATGAATGTCATTGATGTAAAAGCGTGGGGTGCTCCTATCAATTGTTATAATTTCTTACTTCTATTCCGAAATGTTGAGTTAGAGTAAAAATGTAGTACAAAGCACCATAAAATGACATTAATTTTCTCGTTAATCATTTTATTCTTATAATAAGTATTTTTTTTTTTTACTTCTTAGTTCGATTCACTGTAAAACTATAAAAGCGTGTTTTTTAGTTGTGTTTAAACTATAATTTATTTTTCTATTTTTAGTTCGATCTACATTAAAAGCGTGTTTTTTTAGTTGTTCAAACTATCATTTACTCATTGTCGAATTTATTCTTGAGTTTGGTATTTGGAGCGGGGAAGGGGAATTAAGTAGCTGCTGGAATTAGTCTTGCTCTTCAATGGATATTAATTAATGGGTCTGAAGGGTATTTATTCTCTCCGTTTACGTGGCCTCGGATCAGTTCCGTATCGTTATATTTCAAAAATTACGTCTTTGTAGATGCAGGTCAAATCAAAGTGTTTTAAGAAGAAATATTAAGTGTCAATCGTATTATCACCTTTCAAACGTATTGTTATAGTATTAATTCGTATCACCACTTCTAAACGTATTGCTTTGTAAAAATAAAAAAATATTTAACATTAGAGCATAAATTATTTTTTCCCCATTCATAAGTCTTTTATTTATTTCCATTTTCAGAAAAACTAGACAATTGTTTATATTATGGTAAAGAACAGCTGACGCACCCAACCTATCCTTGTTCATATAAAAAACACTTTTTTATTTGTTTTATTTCTAAACCACAAGAGTGTATTTGTTTTAGGAGTTGCACTTTAATCTTTTAGTCACTAAATCTGGAATTAGTCGCCAAATCTTGAAATGGTATATGGAATTAGTCGCCAAATCTGAAAATGGTATATGCAATAAGTTGCCTAATCTGGAAGTGGTATATGGAGTTACCGCCAAATAAAAATATCGTTATACCTGATGTCATAATCAGGAAAATGGAACAAAGTTACGTTATCGATCCTTGACAAGTGTGCAAAATTTCGAATTAATCTGACCTTTTAAAGTGGGTAAAAATCGAGTTCAAAGATTCCGTTTCACGCAAGTGAAACTTATAAAAGCGTGTTAAAAAGCCAGTATTTGTGCGAAGTCCTACTTAATTTTCATTATAGACAACTTAATGCCTTCATAAAATATTTTTCCGAGGTTTGTCTGATCAGGTAAATTATTGCATACTATGTATTCCTCAATACTCATTTTCATATAGTAATTGCTTTAAGCCTTCACAAAGAACGTATTTTCCTTTGTATTTGGGCAGTTTATTTTCTGTTGTATTCTCAAGAAAACAATACATATAAGTGCAGTACACTATTTTCTTAGGAAACACTCGCACTTATTACTTTTAATCACATTCTCGACAACCCTGCACTTTCACTAACTCGGCTACCCTTCGATTCACATTAGGTCGAGCTTTCGGGACTTAACTGCATTGTTTTTTTTTCTCTTTAAAAATTGAATGTAGCATAAAATATTGGTAGAAGAATTTAAAATAATAATTTTTATAAGTTATTCCATATACAGTCATATAACGTCGTTTATCCAAACGTTTATTAACCGGAGTGGCAAATATCCGAGCCAAAATCCGGATACGTTTTCGAACAGTGCAATGCTCAATAGTTGTTTCGCGTGAGGCCAAAAAAGGGACGGGAAGACCCAAAGTGAGGGATATTTGGAGAATTTCATTTGTGTGATTTGGTAAGCATCTGTGCGGAATAATAGATCATTTTGTTTTTAAGTGAAGGGGTGTATACAAGCTCTTTTGTAGAGTTTTGTTGATGTAGAAATTTGGATGGCATGCAATGCAGAAAACAATAGATTTCAAATACTAAATGATGACGAGATTGTGACTTCCGTGTAAGAAGAATCCGACCCTGTCGACGATGAAACGGATGAAGACGAGGACAAAAACAACGAAAGTAGCAAGGATCCATCAAATGCTGACGCGTTTCCCACGTTAGAGACAGCTACGGAAAGATACGAACAACAATCAGAGTCCTGTTCAACTCAACTGCTACTCAAGAGAATCAGAGACCTTGCTGCGAAAAATAAGTGATTATTTTCCACAATAAAGGTAAAATTGCGACATTTCGCACTTATTTTGCTTTTTCTTCAAGCACGTTTCCCGCATGTGATGATTTCCAATATTTGTTTTGTGTCCGGTTTCCTATACTGCATGGCCACATTCGGTTTTCAGTTATCCGAACAATAGCGTATCCGATCGGTGTCCGGTCCCAATTGATTCAGATAAACGACGTTCTACTGTATTTCTCAAAAAAAGGTTTATGCACCAGTGGTTTTTTTTTTTTTTTACTGTAAGGAATTTCTCTATTTTCTAATTTTCATTATGAAATCAAATTGCTAAAATCTATCTATAAGCTTCCGCAAATTTTGATTTTAATGTGCAGTATTATGTTCACTAGGTGGCGCTTCTCAACACTGAAAAACTGCTAACAAAGTAAGACAAAAGTTTAAAAAAAAATCTGTTTGAAGTTCTGCTCGTGAAAAGAAAATCCACAAATGGGAATAAAATGACAACTTAATGGAAATGTTGATTCAAAGAAATATCAAAAATAGAAAATATAGTACATAAAAATGGAAGTAATATGCATCATAACATCCAGAGGTATACTACATCGGTAGAATAAATTTTGACTATTATAAATTCAAAACTTTCTTCAGTTCTGAATAGTTAAAATTTTCATATAAATCATAACAGTCCTTTATATTCTTTTACTCAGAATACATTTCTTTATTTTGTCAGTGGCTTCTTTTAAAAATCTTTTAATCTTATATGCATTTAAACCATTTGAAAAATGTACCAGAACTTTTTCTTTTTACTAAACTCACATCTGATAGAAGTTTTATTGCAGTATAATATACTTATTTCATTCGAAACTCAATATTTGTATGGTGATGATAAATAATTCCATCGGTTTTTGCCCTTCAAAATTAGAATATTTTTGATAAAAAACATTTTGGAATTATATATATTGCTGAATAATTCAAATGAAAATCAATATATATGCGGTACGTTCAAGTAATGTGCAAAAAATATTTCCGTGGTGAAAATATTTCAAAAAGAATTTTATAGAAATATATTGAATTTTCCTGCTTTTAATCAATTCTACAATCCACCATTTTTTCTTCACTCATTTTTGAAGTACTTATAAGGGATTTACATCTCTTTTTCCCTGTAACCCGGCTAGAGGTGTAGGAGGAACTAAATGATCAGAAGACACATAATGAACTTCAATTATTTATTTATCACTGTATTCACAACTCAGACACAAATAATACTCTAAATAGGATAAATATGATCAGGCAGAGTACGAAGGTGAGACAAGATGGCGTGGGGATAATATATTCGATCATACAAATCTACCCGTATGGTAACTTATACAAAGCTTGATTATTTTAGGACCGTGCTAATAATTTAATTCTCTAGCTTTTACTTGAAATACGATCACAGTACTTGAACTCTTGTGGCCTTCTTATCCTTGCATTTATGTTAACATGGCTCCAACAGTTGAACTAAGCGCTTCTTTAAGATTCCAACTTCTCGCTTCGTACACTGTTTACGTATACGTTTTACTGCCGATTTACTTAGTTTCTCTCCTATTGACTTCACATCCAAGCTATCCTCACTTCACTAACCTTCAATTCTCACTTCACTAATCTTCAAAGTAGCGAATACACTATATATTAAGCTTAATTCGGACAATCCGCTTCCTGTCCTCGGAGAAAGTTGGTTGAACAAATGATGGCCCAAAAGGAATCCCGAAGTGGTTAGTAGAAGGAACCGTATAGATCCGTCACATACTGTAGTCCCGAAATCTCTGCCTAATGTAGACCGAAGGATGGACGAGTTTGGGAAAATGCCAATTTATCGAGAATGTGATTAATAAAGAAGTACGAAAAAATATTATACTGCGTTTGTATGTATTATTTTCTTGAAAATACAACAACAAAAAATAGAACCCAAATACCCTTAATCAAAAGGAAAGTATGCACTTCAGGAAAGCATAGGGTATTTACTACGTGGAAAAGAAAATTAATGAATAAGTCGTATACAGTAATTTTTATATCTGATCAGATACATCTTTAAAAAACACTTTAAGAAGGCATAAAGCTGCCTATAATAAAAATTAGGTAGCCGATTTTGCAAAATCTGGCTACTTCTTTTAAAGGAATGTGTAATGTTCTGTTGACTTACTCCGCGTTTTGCTACTTCATCACGAAGACGACATGGAAAAAGTTAGTCCATTATGGATGAACCTTGTTCAAAATACTGAAGGGGGGGGGGGTCGACAGCCTTTAGTCTCTCACTGTGATATATTTTAGGAGTTTGTAGTGTCCTTAATCTTAAAGTCTTCATTTTTAAGCATTTTTACAGCATAATGTTTTGCTCGGTATCTTTCTGGGATGCCTGTTCGAGTCAATTGGAAAAAAAAAGAATTTTCATTGTTCCATAGTGTTCTTTTGATGAATTACGAATCGATTGCTTGGAAATTAAGCCAATACATAGTCTATCCCAAAAGATCCAGGAATAATTTTTGGTAATTGGCTACGCTGGTTGGAGGGGTGGAGCTTCGGACAGAAAAGTTGATTGGGGATCTAAATTCCGAAGCGAGACAAATGTCAGTCGCATGTGGGCAGTTGTTGAAGCAGGGCCACACTCTGCTCAGACGTATCTTTGCAGCCTCGTCGAGCAAAAAATGGACTACATGTACCACCTTTAGATCCATATTGAGTTCCGGTCAGGTTCCTTTTGACCTTTGGGAATAAAAAGAAGTCCACTGATGTCATATCGGGGCTGTACGGTAGTTGGAGCAGCGTTGCCACACCCATTTTGTCCGATAACTCGGATACAGTGAGTGCTGTGGGACTTGAAGCATTGTCACGATGCAAGATCCACTTGTCAAGCAGAATTTTCTTGTTTGAAGATTATCCATTAAAATGCGATGAATGATTGCTTTGGATATTCACAATCCTCTACAATCATCCAAACATGGTCCCTTAATCGGTCCAAAAGTTGGCACACGTTTGCATCGATTCGTCCATTTGTTTTGTTGACGTTCGTCTTGAGCGGTCGTCGTCGTTAACGGACTCTCTATTTTCCCGGAACCTCTTATGCCACATGAAAGTTTGGCTTTGTTTCATCGTCCCGTCACCGTAGGCTTTCCGAAGCATTTCTAGCATCTTCGCCCCCTTTTCACACAAAACTTGATTGCATAACAAGGTTCCAAAAACCAGTTCATTTTTTTTTTTTTTTTGCTGGACGAGGGTACAATAGATACCTCTGCACGGAGCGTGACCTCCGTGCAGAGGTTGACCGTTCAACAACAGCCCGGCAGGTGACTTAAGCCGGTTTCGTATCGAAGCGCGGCCGTGGTAGCCTCGGGGTGAAGGTAACGGATTCGTGGCCAGTATGGCATCAGTTCGAGCCTAATATCACTGAATTTCCACCATGTAGGGGGGGGGATGTACGTTAAATCTGTCCAAGCTCAAACGTCCTCCCGTTGGTGTGGAGTGGAAGTTCGGTGAAGAAGGTGCCACAGCTCAGGTGTCGTTCTCGTCTCTTGACCATGGTTCAAAAGTACGAGGTCCATCATCAAAAGCTCTCTAGTAGCTGAACAGTGTCACATTAATAATCATTCACTGACTCGTATCGAGGCTTAGATCTCCCGCCAGTTTTTCCACCCGAAGCTTTGCCCTTAAGCCAGATTTGCCAACTACACAAAATCCCTCCGGGAACTTTTAGGATTTTGTATGTATTAACGAAATTAACAGATTCGTTAAGTACTTTTAAAATATAGGAATATGTTCAGCTTTTTTTCTAACTGCGAATAAATTCCTACTAAAAATTACTATTAAAATTAATAAATACATTTAATCAAATATGTTTTATATAAATTAATATTTCTCATAATTTCAACATTTTGATATTTTTAACATTATAGTAAAACCTCATTCTTTCAAAATGTTTAGCATATTTGTGACACAATAGTGTCAGTGAATAACCGCCATGCAAATGTTGCTGATCAGTCTAAGTCCTTCAAAATTACGACGTCTGTCTCCAATAGCCCTCCAATTACTTCATTGTGACGTTACTATAACTCTCACTCAAGCATCTGTAATATAAATTAAATGGAAAAGATGAGAGCTCTCCATATACAAAAATATACAATGGCTCAACGAAGCTTTTTTAAGTGGAAAGAGCTATTGTTAAGTGGAAGAGACTTTTTTAAGTATTGAGCTATATAACCTTTTTAATAACATGCATTAAAAAATGTTCTTTACTAACGCCGACATTCAGTTACAACTCCACTCCACTCAATATACAATGACGTAAGAGTCGATAGAGTTCTAAAATTAAAATGAGATTATTAAATGACAATTTATGAAAGCAGAGACTTCGTTTCAGGTACGCTACACTTTTTTTTATTTTAACATCAACACCATCTCTTACATTTTTAAATTTTGCTTCCTTGTTTAGAATGGATTTCGATAATTGTCTCCTGCTCCGGAATCGAACATAGTAATTGGAACATTAAGAATCTCTCGAGTTAGAATGAATATTTCATTGGGCAACAGCGCTAGAAGAAATGGAGAAACTTAATGTTCTGCTTTCGCATTTGAAATATTTCGTTTTGTTTATCGATAGTGCATACGGAGTTAGATAAAGATGCGAAGTGCTTAAAAATTTGAATTTAATTTGCATTAGTTTCATTTAATTAAGAAAAAAAGCTAATACTTAATTTTTTTAGCAAAAACCTACGAACCTCTTAAATATTGTATGTCACAGTTAAATTCTAAGTTGCAGATAAATTAATTAGTATCAATCAAATATTATTGAACAATGATTGGTATGTTGTGTTGTTGTTGTTACTAATGCCACCTGATCGGCATGTGACAGATCTAGGCCCACGAAATTCATCAAGGTAAATGTCTAGATAACTGAATAATTAATCAGTTTATGCATCAATTATTGGAAATTTTAACCCCTTAACCTTATAACGAATTTACATCTCTTCTTCCATGTAACCCGGCTAGAGGTGTAGGAGGAACTAAATGATCAGATGACATGATGAACTTCAATTACTTTATTTATCAATATTTCAATTCAGACACAACACTTTAAATAAGATAAATTTGACCAGTCAGAGTACGAGGGTGAGGCGAGAGGGGGCGTGGAGAATATAACCAATCCTGCAGATCTAACCTTAAGATAACTTTATACAGAGTTTATTATTTTAATGACCGCTCTCATAATTTAACTCTCTAACTTGATTAAAGATCACAGTACCTGAACTCTTCCAATCTTCTCATCTTTTTTTGCGTGGATTTAAACGCTTCTCCAATAGTTGAACTAAGCACTTCCTTAATATTACACCTTCCCACTTCGTACATTGTCGCTTCTCATCTGTTCACTTCACATCCAATCTACTTTTACTTCACTTACTACCCCTTTTCTAGTGAATATTTCTTTCCCGCCCCCTTTTATAGTGAATATATCGACACCGCTCCCTCCCACTCTAGATAAATAAGAATGTACGTAATACATGGCGAAAACAAGTAAAATTTTTAAAAAATATTCTATACTAATAGAAAACATGTTTTTTTAGTTTAATTTTTTTCTAAAGCCCCAATTTTTTTTCTTGCGAATCTGAAACAGCTATTGCGACAAATATATTTGAAAGTGTAATATTATATATTTTAGTCTTAGGTACGATATTGTTGGAAATGAAACTCTGTATTGAATTTCTTCTTCATTTAAAAGAGTGGAATAAAAGCTTACCTATTTTAAAGATAGGCAGGGGTTTGATGATACGAAGTAATTCATAATAAATAATTGCTTTCAAAATAAATATAAATTGACAGATCAGCTTTTAAAGAATCACACATTAATTCCTGGTTAACGTATTTAATTATGTTTCCTGGATAGTATACGTAATGAAATGCAGTGGACGAAACATTTTTCCTACTGCTCACAGACAAAGACAATACGTGCACTACAGAAATTAAAATACACTATATCATTCAATTTAATGTAGATCCAAATGTAATGTAATCGTTAAGTTTTTCATCCACTTTCCCGAACTACCGAAATATGTGAATTTTTGTACATGTGATATAGGATTGATTTAAATACATACAACCAACATAAGATAAACTGTATTAAAATTTACTTTTGTTAGTACATGATCAGCGTGTTTTCTTAGTTTTTTCTTAGACTATGTTTTGTTAATCTGCTCAGGCCCCTCCACGTTAACTCAACACCCCCTAATTTTCTCTGGGTCTTTGCTGCCCCCCTGAAAGCCTCAAACGTCCACAAGGGAGCGTTATCACATGACAATTGATCATATGACAATCTCTTATTAATGGATTGAAATATTTCTTTGATCAGTTCCTTTTATTTGAAATGAGAATTTTCTTGATTCCAAGTGTTCACCATTCTTTCTCTCATTATCTTCTTGTAAAAGGGTTTAGAAATATTAACCTAACGTCAATTTTGCATTTGATGGCAATCTTTTTAGATTTTAATGGATCTAATTTCAAATAATTCCTTAAAAACAAACAGCGCTAAACATTTATTATCTCTATAACCTTCTTAATAATTGAACACGGGGGCAAATTCATCTTTTAAAATACCGTAAAAAAATGGCACATAACGCGAACCTATATTTTCCAGCTGCAATTTTTAGTTTTTAGTTATATCTATATATATAAAGGAGAAAAGCGACTCACTCACTGACTGACTGACTGACTGACTGACTAATCACGATATCTCCGGAACTATTCAACCTACAGTCTTGAAATTTGGTAGACATGTTCCTTTCATAGAGTAGACGTCAGCTAAGAACGGATTTTCCGAAATTCGAAACGCAAGGGGCGTTAAGGGGGTTAAGGGGAGTTATAAATAATTGCTTCCATGTTTAAACTACTTGATGTACAATCTTGAAATTGGGTAAGCAGATTCCTTTCAGAGAGTAGAGATCCGCTACAAAATGAGTTTGGTAAAAATTGACCCCCAAGTGGCGTTGCAGGGGCTTAGGGGGCGTTATAGATAATTATTTCAATTTTTAAACTATTTGACGCACTGTTTTTAAATTTGATAAATAGATTCCTTTCGTAGAATAATGATCAGTTACAAAACAGGTTTTGTGAAAACAGACTTCTAAGTGACGTTGTAGGGGATTAAGGTGCGTAATAGATAAATATATTCGCTTTTAAACTACTTCACCTACCTGCTTGAAAATTGGTAGGAAAGTTTCTTTCCTGGAGTAAATATCCGCTACAAAATGGGTTTTGGGAAAATTGACCCACAAGGGGTGTTGCGGGGGCGGAGGGTTTAAGGGGCGTTATAAATTCCGATTTTTAAGTTACTAGACGTACAGTCTTGAAACTTAGTAAGCAGATTCCTCTCGTAGGGTAGAGATACGCTACAAAATGGGTTTCGTAGAAATTGCCCCCCAGTGGCGTTACGGGACTTAAGGGGCGTTATAGATAATTATTTCCATTTTTAAACTATTAGACGCAGTCTTTATATTTGATAAATAGATTTCTTTCATAGAGTAGAGATCAACTATAAGAAAGTTTTGTGAAAACAGTCCTCTAAGTGGCGTTGCAGGGGATTAAGTGGCGTAATAAATGAATATTTTCGTTTTTAAACTACTTGACCTACCTGCTTGAAAATTGGTAGGAATGTTTCTTTCATGGAGTAAATATCCGCTACAAAACAAGTTTGGGGGAAATTGACCCCCAAGGGGTGTTGCGGGGGTGGAGGTTTAAGGGGCGTTTTAAATTCCGATTTTTAAGTTATTAGACGTACAGTCTTGAAACTTAGTAAGCAGATTCCTCTCATAGGGTAGAGATACGCTACAAAATGGGTTTCGTGAAAATTGCCCCCAAGTGGCGTTGCGGGACTTAAGGGGCGTTACAGATAATTATTTCCATTTTTAAACTATTAGACGCACAGTCTTTATATTTGATAAATAGATTTATTTAATAGAGTCAGCTATAAGAAGGTTTTGTGAAAACAGATTTCTAAGTGGCGTTGCGGGGTATAAGTGGCGTAATAGATAAATATTTTCGTTTTTAAACTACTTGAAAATTGGTAGAAATGTTTCTTTCATGGAGTAAATATCCGCTACAAAACGGGTTTGGAGAAAATTGACCCCCAAGGGGTGTTGCAGGGGGTTAAGGGCAGATATAAATAATTATTTCTATTTTTAAACCATTAGACTCACAGTCTTGAAATTTGGTAAGCAGATTCCTCTCATAGGATAGAAATACACTACAAAATATGTTTTGTGAAAATCGACCCCTAGGTGGCGTTGCGAGGGTTCAAGGGGCGTTATTGATAATTTTTTTGCATTTTTAATTAATTGGACGCACAGTCTTCAAATTTTGCTAAGCAGATTCCTTTCATAGAGTGCAATTCCCCTACAAAATGGGTTTTGTGAAAACAGACCCAGAAGTGGCGTTGCGGGGGCTCAAGTGGCGTTATAGACAATTATCCCCATTTTTAAACTGTTAGACGTACAGTCTTGAAATTTGATAAGCAGATTCCTTTCGTAAAGTAGAGAACTGCTACAAAATGGGTTTTGCGAATATCAACTACCAAGTTTAATTTCGGGAGTTTAAGAGGCGTAATCGATAAATACTTCCATTTTTAAACTATTTGATCATCCTGCTTGAAAATTGGTAGACATGTTCCTTTCATGGAATAGAGTTCCTCTAACAAAGAGTGAAACGAAAATTGACCCCTAAGGATGTTTGCGGGGGGTCAAGAGGAGTTACAGAAAAAAATTAATGTTTTTAATTGTTAGACCAATATACTTGAAATTTGTTAAGCATGTTTCTTTTGTTGAATAGAGATCCACTAAGAATGTATTTTAAGCAAATCAAGTTCTTAGGGGGGGTGCAGGGGGTTACTGGGACGTATTGACAAAAAAAATTACTTTTTTCGAGCTACAAGAACTATAATAATGAAATTTTGTTTGCATTTTTCTTTTGTTGAATTGAAATCCGCTAAGAGCGGTTATTTTGGAAAACGGCTCTCAACGGGATTACGGGGATATTGATAGTAAAACTTTTTTTCTGTTAGATTTAGACTTGAAATTTGGCTTGCATGTTCAATTTACGGAGTAGAGATCCACCGAAAATTGGTTTTGCGGAAATCCACTTGGTTTTTGGGTTACGAAAGAGCAAATATCATTCTATACTTCAATTTTAGAGATTTTTAGAAAATACAAATTAGATGAGTTCTGCCCTTTTTTTTTGCGACAGTTAAAGGTATAAGTATAGTTTTCAATACAATCGAATTCTTAATGCTAGGACTTAGATATCAATAATTTATACATATATATAAGCAGTAAAAAGTTATAAAACATCATGAAATACCCAGCGAAGCGGGCGGGTAACAGCTAGTTCACTAATAAAAAACATTTTCCAGATGCTGAAATAATTCGTTATTTTGGGGTTTATTATTCGTTAAATTCGTTAAATAAGGGTTTTTGCATTCGATTTAAACAGGGAAACAGAAAAATTCGTTAAATAGGGGTTTGTTAAATCGGAATCCGACTATAATTTATTCGAGGTATCATTCCAAGCTTTAGAAAAAAATCGTATACTTCAAGAACTACAACACTTTAGTATGCCATTTCTTTTAAACGAGCAACATTTCGATGTATGAAGAAGTTTTTTTTTTCTAAGCTCATCTTTTTTTTTTAAATTTTATTTTTAAAACTCTCATTTTCTCATAACGCGCCCCTGTAAATTTTTCATCTTATTTTTTGTGTTAAAAAGTGCGCGTTATATGCCGGATTTTATGGTAATTATTCATTGAAAAATCAGGAATTTAAATTCCTAGCAATATTCTTGAAATTTGAGTATCGGACATTCTCGTAAAGTATTTATGTTTAATGCAAAATATATTTAAATTCATGTTAAGAAACTTTTACGAAATGATTCAAATGATCTCATTTTAGTGAGGCAGAATAAGTATTTTGTTTTATTACTTCTTATTCAATGAAAGTATTACATTTCATCAAATATTCCCTACATCAAACTCAAACTCAGTGGCGCAACAGCCCATGAGGGCCAAGGCCCTACTTTGCCCATCTCAGTATACGTGACCATTGGGCGCTGGGGTGCATGAGCAGATGTTCCGATCAGGTGGTCAGCCTGAAGCGAAACCCCCAGTGTTTGGTCCCCAAGTAAGCTTGGTTCTCTTTTTATCGACCCACTGATGGGATGAAAGGCTGAGTCAACCTTATCCAGCCCGGGGTTTGAACCTCGGACCAGTGGTGTGGAAGCGCGATGCACTAACCATTCAGCCACTGGGCTTCGTTAACTACATCAACCTTTCAAAAATAACTCCCCGTTATTTTTAAAGCTTCAGTTAGAGTATATTATTTCAATTAATTTCCTTCTTAACTAATATAAATTTAAAGAAAATAACTTGTGTAAGTTACTTCCTGATATATGTATGTATATACAGCGGACCCCAAAAGGGTTCGTACACTTCCAGTTTCCTATAAAATATAATGTTTTCGACTAATAAAAATTAATATATTGGAATTGTAATTTGTTTATCATATCTGCAACTTAATCTTAATAGAATGACATAATTATTTTTTTAAAAATGATATAACTATTATTTTTAAAAATTAATAATCAAAAAGCTATTGAAAAATTACGCCACAAAAGTCTTCGTACACCTAACAAAAACTCAACTTAGCTTTAAATATTGTATTTCTTTCTTACTTTAGTACTTAGTATATATATCTTTTAGTAATCACAATAACTCTTAAATGTTTTGGTGTAGATTTAATCAGTTTTTTGTAGTTTCTGCATCGGGTTTCCTCCATGATTCTGTTATTATTGTTTTTACTTCCCATTATGTCATTTTTCTTTTTTTTAAATCAAATTCTCACCAAATATGTTCTACTGGGTTAAATAAACTGATTGAGGAGGTTTTTTCAGAATTTTGGACAGTTATAGAGACACCAGCGGTGTACATTGAGAGCAGAGCGCTTGGCGTCATTATCCTGTTAAAAAATAAAGTAGTCTCCTATATCCAAATTTTGGGCGGATAATTTAAAATTTCACTTTAAAATATTTAAATAGAGCTGATGATTCACAATATCATCAAAAAATACCAAGTTTCCTAATTTTGAGGCCGCTTTACGCCTCCACCCAAGAACACTTCCATCTTCATGGTTCATTGATCCAATTTGATTCTTGGGATTAAGTTTCAGAAAATTCAAAATTGACAGCAAATTGATTGGGATGACGGAAAATTAAACATTTTTGGTTCTGTTGGGCATATAATAGTTTGTAAATGAAAAAATGAGGAATTTAATCCCATGAATTTATGTGAAACAAGAACTCCTCCACTTCCATGCTTCAGCATGGAGGTGGAGAAGTTCTTGAGTGGGGGTGTAAATTGACTTTAAAATTAGGAAATTTGGTATTTTTTGATGATATTGTGAATCATCAGCTCTATTTAAATATTTTAAAGTGAAATTTTTAATTATCCGCCCAAAATTTGGATATAGGAGACTACTTTATTTTTAACAGGAAAATGACGCCAAGCGCTCTGCTCTCAATGCACGCCGCTGGTGTCTCTATAACTGTCCAAAATTCTGAAAAAACCTCCTCAATCAGTTTATTCAACCCAGTAGAACATATTTGATGAGAATTTGATTTAAAAAAAGAGAGAACATGACATATAAACACATAATGGGAAGTAAAAACAATAATAACAGAAGCATGGAAGAAAACCGATGCTGAAATTACAAAAAACTGATTAAATCTGTACCAAAACATTGAAACGTTATTGTGGACACTAAAAGATATCTTACTAAGTACTAAAGTAAGAAAGAAAATCAATATTTAAAGCTAAATTGAGATTTTTGTTAGGTGTACAAAGACTTTTGTGGCGTAATTTTTCAATAGTTTTGTGTTTATTAATTTTTAAAAATAATAGTTATATCATTTTTAAAAAAAATTATTATGTCATTCTTTTAAGAACAAGTTGCAGATATCACAAAAATTTTTTATTACAATATATTAATTTTTATCAGTCGAAAACATAAAATTTTATAGGAAATTGCTAGTGTACAAACACTTTTGGGGTCCACTGTATATATATAGAGAGAGAGATAAACCATTTTAACTGAGTTCTTTGCTGAAATCCTTCTCTTTAGCTAAAATAAATATAAATAATTATTTAAAAAAGCAAGCGATATTATTCATTCATATATGTCATTCATGTTTCCTTATCGAAATAGAAAAAAAAAAGCATTAAGCCGAAAGGAAAATCTTTTTTTTTTCCTTATCGATAGAATTTTTATATACAACGATATCATTCTCAATTTCTATTTCAATAAATATGCAAATGAGAATACAATGTGCCCATGTTTTTGTATGCTTCAAATAAATTACTCCAAATAAAATCCACTAGAGTGATTCAACTGCTAGGCCTTTCTTCTAAAGAAATTTCTGCAAGTCTTCTAAATATTTGCTTTTGTTTCGATTCGAATTTGAACCAAAATTTCAATTTATTAGAGATCGCCTGTCTTAGAATGGGAGTTTTCGTAATTTACATTTGCATTTTCTTTTGATTATCTTCAACCTATATTTCAACAACACTTCCTGGAGTACAATCCTTCCGTCATTGCATTTTGAATTGCAAATTAAAATACGGAATCTTAAAACGCTTTATTTTCCAAATGAGAGTTCATTGTTTAAGAACTTTATGTGCAATATTTTCCATCTTAATAAAGATGGGAAAACATTTGTATATTTTTCTTAACTTGTCATTCGTAATGTTCCTTACATTTTGTGCAAGGAAACAATTTCGTTAATGTTTCTAAAAGTAATACTCTGTTTTTTTTTGGTTTTTTTTTTTTGGTTTTTATTATGCCTATGTACTTCTCAAATGAATATTACAGAAATATTTTAGGAAATACACTTTGTAACAACAAAGCTCAATTTCCTAAGTAATTGAAATTCGTCTAGACGTTTGTAAGGGATTTATATTCCTTCTTCCCTCTATCCCGGTTTGATGTGTGGGAGGAACTAAATGATCAGACGACATGATGAGCTTCGATTGTTTTTTTGTCACAATATTCATCACAGACACAGTAATACTGTAAGTAAGATAAATTTGATCAACTAGAGGACTAAGGTGAGACAAGATAGCATGGGGATAATATATACGGTCATTCAAAAATATTCTTACGATAACTTATACAAAGCTTGTTTTAAGAAGCGCACTCATAATTTAACTCTCTAACTTCTATTTGAAATAAGAGAACAGTACCTGAACTCCTGCAATCCTTTAAACCAGTGATTCCCAAAGTGGTCTATATAGACCGCCAGGGGTCTATGACAACCTCCAAGGGGTCTACATCAGCCAAAAATTAATTTGGGGGTCCATGAGGTGCATGTGGGGGTCTATTATAGTGGCTCTCATGAAACTAGATTGTGACTTTAACTTTAAAGGAAAATTTACAATCAAGTGGAAACTAAATTTTACCAATTTAACAGATTTAGTTCCTAAATTTATACTTAGATTAATTAGCATTTAGAAGGTGACAGCATAAATTTTATTAAAACAAGAACCATTTCAGCTTTTTTCCCCTGAGTTAAGCTAAAGAAGTGTAATACTGGAGGTCTCAAATTTTCTAAATTTGTCACAGACAATCTGTCAGAACGTTTTAACCTACGTTCAACATTTAATGCACTTTTATTCAGATTTTGAAACCAGGTTTGAGAATGCTTTACTATGGCAAGACCACAGTAGGCAATGAATTCGTATGGTCATATTGAAAAAAATTTTACATTACAATAGGAACTGATCGTAATAAGCACTAACGAAAATCTTAAAGTTTAGAAATGGATGTTATCAATTTTGGCTTTAAAAAGTCAAACCTGTTATTTGTCGCGACATATCGAATATCGCGAGGAAGTTTTTCATTGCTAGTGTGAAGGAGTTTCAGCGCGATTGCCAATATCCAAAACAAAAAAAAAGAAAAAAAAATGGACACTACTAACAGAGGAGTTTTAAGGTTAAACCAGACAACCTTGATACCGAATGTTGGAAACTTGATATTGCAGTGTGCCAGAGTTCATCCCTCCCATTAAAATAGTCTGTTGCTTAGTTAGTTTATTTAACAGTTTTATTTATTAATTAACTTTTAATTTAATTAATTAACAAATGCTTTTAAAATTTTAAACACTATACTTCATTACAGTTAGAAATTTAATTCTTTTAAAGTAGGAGTTGTAGTACCAGCTGTCAAAAAGACATTTAAGTTGATAAATTTGCAAAAATTCAATATTAATTAAACAGGGGTCTACCCCAAACCGAAAAACATGGCAAGGGGTCTGTGAGACAAATACGTTTGGGAACCTCTGCTTTAAACTTTTGGACGAGGCCCTAATGTATACTTATTACTGTCGATTTGCTTGCTTCTCGTCTATTCACTTCACATCTAAGCTAGCCTCACTTCACTTCCAATGTATCCTCACTTCGTCAACACTCAAAACTCGCGAGTATAGAATATCACGTTTTCCTGTCCTCGGTGAAAGTTGGTTGAAAAAATTAAGTCCCAAAAGGAGTTAGTGGAAGGAACCGAATAGATCCGTCACTCATTTTACAAGATCTCTAATGAAAATCTATGTACTATGTATGAAAGAAAAGCAATTCACTCATCACAAGATATCTGGAACTATTAGATTTACTGCCTTAAAATTTGACAGTCATATTTCTTTTGTTGAGTAGAAATTTGCTAAGCATGGATTTTGTGAAATTCGACTCTCAAGAGATTTGTTGATAAAAAAAATTTCCGTCTTTGAAACGTCAGATTTACAGACTTTAAACTTGGTAAATTTGTTTCCCTGTTGAGTACTAAAATAACACGTTTTTCTCTCTAGAATTAAACTTTATCGACGATGATTTTAATGCTGGGTGCCACCGTGTTTAGAACACCAACCCATGATTAAACTATTTTATTAAATAGTTTTAATCATGGGTTGATTGAGAATTTTCAAAAAAACATATTTCGAGTAAAACGCGTTTTAATGTATGACATCTTGTTTAAAGTAACGGCATCTGCTTTTACTAAAACACTTGTAGTTTTTGTTCCAGCGAACGAAAAATAATGAGCTTGATATTTTTTTAAGCTAATAAAATTGCCTATAAAATAAAGTCAGAAACAAAAATTTTCAATTTTTGGCAAAATTCACAATTTTAGGGTAGTCGGATACCTTAATTGATTCTTCTGAATGATTTGAGATTAAATCTCGATTATTAAGGAGTGAAATTAGTTCTTCCTCTTCACCCAAAGTTAATTAATATATAGATGTATCCTTCCTGAAATATAATACGAACCAATATGTTTCTTTATATCTAAATTTGGCAAGTAGGGAATAAAACTGTCTTCAGTGTTTTCAACTAGTCGGTAACAATTTTATGAATACAGTAGAACGTCGTTTATCCGAATCAATTGGGACAGGTACGCCATTGTTCGGATTACCGAAAAACCGAATGCGATCCATGCAGTACATGATATTGGACACTATATAAATATTGAAAATCATCACATGCGGAAACGTACTTGAAGAAAAAGAAAAATAGGTGCAAACTGTCTCATTTTTACCTTAATTGTGTAAAATAATCATTTATTTTTCGCTATAACATCGTACACCTTCGTTTCTTCAATGCAAGGTCTCTAATTCTCTTCAGCAGCAGTTGTTCAGTAGGACAGCATTCTGATTGTTGTTCGTATAACTCCATAGATGTCTCTAACGCAGAAACGCGTCAGCATTTGATGGACCCTTGCTACTTTCAATGTTTTTGTCCTCATCTTCACCCGTTTCATCGTCGACAGGGTCGGATTCTTCTTGCACGGAAGTTTTAATCTCGTCATTATTTATTATTTGAAATCCACAGTTTTCTACATCACATGCCATCCAGGTTTCTATATCAAACAAACTGAACAAAAGCACACGTATACACCCACTCACTTGGAAACAAACTGACCTAATATTCCGCGCAGATGTTTACCAAATCACACAGCTGAAATTCCCCAAATATTCACACCTTGGATTTTCCCGTCACTTTTGGCCTCATAGGAAACAAATGTTGAGCACTGCCCTGTTGGAAAACGTATCTGGACTTTGGTTCGGATATTTGACGCTCCGGATAATAAATGAGCGGATAAACGACGTTCTATTGTAGTTTATTTCTATAAAACGGCCAAATGATTCGATTCTGGATCGTTTTATTTTTTTCTCACAATATAATAAATAATTTTTTTAAAAATTTAGTGTAACATTTTTTAAGAATTGGGTAGCATACAAAAGTGCTACGACTCAATGATGGAGAATCTCTGCTTTAGCGATACCCATAAAAACGAATGTCAGAGAAAAATTTTAATCAGTTACTAAAAATATAAACTTATCAGAAATAATAATTCTAATGACTTGACATTTCTAATACTCATCAAAGGTACAAGATTAAACAAGATAAAATATTGTAAAGATCGGATTATCTAAAAAAAAAAAAATACACACTATTGTTTTTTAATATTATCACGCCTTACACGTGTAAAGTAATCTTGTGAAACGCATAGTTTATTTTTATATTCACAACTTAGATAAACGATTTTGGCCCGGAGGCATGGAAATTTTTATTACTAATAAAACATGAAGAATTGAAGATGGTACTCATTTTTTTTACTATGGAAAGGTTCAAGAAATTTCATTCTCTTAATTATCAACAAATTAGATAAACAATTTTTTTTTGTATGTACCGAGGCAGGAAAAGCATTAAATACATTTATTTTTAACATAATCAGCAAATAAAATATAAACAAAGCACAAAATATCTTTTGTCAAAGTAAGATCGTGATAATTCAGCGCTTTTTTAAATTTAATATATTCACCTTTGACATATGTTGTTGCAAGCAAACTGAAGCGAAGCAAATAAAATCCATTTGGTAAATCAAGATCTGAATAATTCTGCAAAAGTATTTTAAAAAATCGGTTTTTAGATCATAAAATTATTTAGTTGTTTTATTCAAAATAGAAAAATATATTTATCTTTTTAATAAAAATATCTTTTTTAAAATAAAAGTACATTTTCAAAAGCATCATTCTTTTACAGAATTCCTTTATTAATTTTTCTACTCTTGATTTTTTAATTATTATAGATAAATAAAAAGAGATTTTAGTTATAGAATTATTATTAAAAGTCTCTTTATTGCTGAGCACAGTCAATGACTTAAATGAGTTTATTGTGTACACACAAAACAAAAAAAAATGTAAAAGATTATCTTTTAAAAAATTTAAAGCATAATTGCATTTTTTAAATGATGAAAAATGCTCCGAAACTTTTTTGAAAAAGTTTTTTTTTTCCATTTGTTAAGGAATTTTGATTAGAACGTCTTTCATGTTAATACTATACCGCTCAGATAATTAAAAAACAGTTTTTATGGTAAACTTAAAACAGATTTTTAAAAAAATTAAGAAAAAATCTCTTGTTTCTTTTATGGTAAATATCTTTAGCAACGCAATATATTAATAATCTATGTTTTAATAAAACTAGACTTTTCTTGTAATGAATGCCTTATTCTGCATTTTAATAAAATTTATAGTCTTTCATATGAATAAGTTGTCTTTATTGGCGACAACACACTCAACATACACAAAAAAATATTAATAGATATTGGTTCTTACTATTTTTTCATCCATTTTTGATTATATCATGAAAAAGACGTTAATGATAAGAAAAGACCACTTTTTGAAAATATGATGGTAAAAGATTAGTAGGGGGAATATTGCGTTTGGTGTCTATTGTATCATTTTGACTTTATCGCCTCCTCCGGAAAAACGGAAAGTGTCGACATTTCAAATAAGGAAACAAATGAAAAAAACTACTTTACACTCTGCAAACGAAAAGCATTGGTTTAACTTAGCAATAGAGTATCTATTTAGTATTTTCTCAGAATTCTTTAAAATACTTTATCTTCAAATAACTGGAGAAAGACACATTGTGACGGATCTATCCACGTCCTTCCTTTAATCCTCTTGGGAAATCTTTAGTCTATCAATTCGAGTTTACTCGCAACGAACCCTCTGAAGAAACAAACGGGATTATGCAGATTAGGTTGGGTATATAATGTCTAGGCTTTGAAACCAGTGATATTGAGAGATAGAGAAGTGAGGAGAAGGACAGATTGCTACCAATCAAGTATTATTCTATTTTATTGAGCTTTTCAGAGATTAGATATTCGAAAGAATTAAAGTGACGATTGGTCACTATAGGCTCAGATATTTAGGGCAGTGGATTGAACCTGATAAAGGAGGATATATATATAATATTTTTTATATATATCTAAAAGTCTTCTCATAATGCACGCATCTCGTTGTTTACTCTTATATTGCTCATATTGGGAACATCTCTTTTTGTTTGAATTTATAGGAATCTGTCCGTTGATAATTTATGTTTTCAATAAATAGATTGGTTAACTAACATGGCTAGTTATCCTTCCCTTCCTCCCCTCTAGGCGGGACTGAGAGAAGACCTAGTTCTTATAACATTAAAATAAAAATGCAATAATGTAAATAAGTATATTAAATTCTTAACCGGTAATTTTTTACCCAAAATGCTTTTAAAATGGCACATTTTTTACTGTGCGTGTGTGTGTATATATATATATATATATATATATATAACTTAACTCTGTATTAATAAAATGAGAAGGAAGTTTTTAATTTTAAGTTTAAAGTTTTTAAACTATTTTTTGTTTTACAATTGTAGAACACCTAAAATCTTTAAGTTTTGCTATGAAGTATTTTTCATATATCTTAGAAAAAATTTTAAGTTAGTACTTTTTCGAATGGTTGAGGGTTTTGTGTGTGCGCGTGTGAATGTTTTTTTCTGAATTCACTCTTTCGGAAAAAGAAGGGGGGGGGGTCGTTTGAGTTATCCATAATTTCAAAAGTCGCCGGTCTGAATGTAAAAGCATTGCACACGGTAGAACACAAATTTTATGGTATCGGAACACATTGAAAATGCCCAAATTCGGTCAAGACTGATATTTTTCTTTTTTTATTTTATTTGATAGAGTTATCTTTTGACTTTGCAAAACATTCTTCGTTTTGTTTCTACGCTACCTGAAGGCCAATTTACAATAATTTTTTTACTGTTAGAAAACCGGAAGTGGGTCTTTGATCTACCGGAAGTGGGCATTTAAATTGCTCAAAATTAATCATGGCGTGTCTGATAAAATGTTACAAATGTATTTCTATAAAACTTATTGAACCTGATATTTATGTTATTTTATTGAGAATGTACTAAAATATTTCTTACGTAAGAATACCTTTTTAATATTGACTTGTTAATTGCTTTGAAATTTTACAAAACTTTGCTAAAATTTATCTTATAATGATTTTTGTAAAATTTAGGTAATTTATTTTAAACATTGTTATATATATATATATATATACGTATATACATAGTTAAATATTATTATTTATTCGTATTGAGTCCTAAAAAAGCATTTATAATGTTCAAATATGCTATTTTGTTAAAAAGTACTCCGAACGTGTTCGGATACCTTAAATCTCTGAATTCCTGCAGTCATCCAAGAAACATTTGCGTCTTCATCACAAAGAAAATGCAGGATGAAAAGCATTTCAGTATAATAGGCAAACTGCATCACCTTTTCAAAACCCTAGATCTTAAAAATATCACCGGAAGCAATTAAAATAGTGTCAAATCAAAGAAAGATAGAAAAGTAGTGCCCGTACAGTGCAAACTCAAACCGATTGTAGCCTCCTTTCAGTTGCCCGTTCGATGTACAGGCAAACCGGTCAAGTGTGGTTAATTAAAATGTAAAAAAGTCTTCTGGGGCACAGCTCATCGTTATACAGCATAAGCGGGGAAAAACAAACGAAACATAAGCAAAGAAAAAAAGAGGAAGAACTATTTTTCTAAGAAATGTTCCGTTAGAGTTACAGGAAATTTATAAGCGAATAGAAGTAGGTGAATAAAAATAAAAAAAATTTATAAATTTTAAAATCCTAATTTAAAAAAGTGAAAAAATACAACAGCTCAAATAGAGGTGAATAAAATTAAAATCCAGGTGAATTAAAAATGTTTTTCAAGATTGTGCTGGTGCACACATTGTAAGTTATAAATTTCGGTCCTAAATTAACACAGAGACCACATTGATGACGGGCTTCGTAATACTGAACCACCTTCTAAGGGTAAGTATAATATATATGAGATTGTGTGTGTGTACCTTTCCATCACACTCAATGGGAGAATATTAAGATCCAGTTTCATTAAAAAAAAAAGGGCAGCAGCTTCATGATTCCATCTGAAATACCTTATCAGAATATGAGTTAGGCTTAAGACTGAAATATGATATTCGATTTGAACCAAGGGAGGAGTTATTGTTCTTATTGAGCGTTAATCTAATGAGATCTGGTATATAATCCTCTCTTGATGGAAAGTGGAATTTTTTTTTCCATTCGAAGGCCATGCAACCAAACTTTTTAATGTATTTGCAAGAAATTGTATTAAGAAAATAATACTAAAAATATAAATTTGACCAAAATATAAGATAAAGGGAAAGTAAGAATTTTTCGTAAGGGAAGAAAAGGAAAAGATTGCCAGGGACATGTTACCCATTTTTTTCTTACCCTAATGGACTGCATATTGGCAACTAAACCTTTGCAGATACGGCAAGTACTCAAGTACTAGTTTCATGGGGGCACCATATACAGGCAACCCTCGCTATCAATTTTACTATGTGAAATTTTGGAGATTCGGGTAATGACCAACGTATCGTTTATTTTCTTCTTTTTTGCAAATAAATATAGAGAAAAATTCTAGCACAATAATCGGAACTGTGTACCATGATTTGAGAATATTGTTGCTTCAATACGACTTCAATTTGACCGCACTATTGAAGTGAGGCGATAATTTATAGATTCCTTTTTTAATGTAATTAATATGTAGGGACCTGGATAGTAAGCTATCGGATTAATGAAACTAAATAATTTGTATGATTAACAATTTTTTTTGAAATGTTGTTAATTTTAAGAATTTAGTTTCCTTTGAAACTGAACCCACCACGTGCTTCGTGCCAATTATTTTTAGAACACCTGGAGATGACTCAAATAAAATTTCCGATTGTAAAGGTTATTTAATTTATAAGTTATCAGACTATATTGGCATTATTAGTATAGTGTTCAGGTTTTTTTTCCTGGTTGGTAATTTAAGGCTACAGTGGACAGTAAATTTTTTTTTTAAATTTGTTACATACATGCTCCAAATTTTGACTGCCAGTATTTAAGTTATAACTAAAACCATATAAAAAATTTGGTGAGAAAAAAATGAGTAGTTTTTAAGAAATTTAAACATTTTTAAAAAAATTTAACGATAATTTAAAAATTTCAAAACGTTTCATGCGTTTTGATTTTTTTAAAAATTTTATATTTTTAACTGATTTAACTTCTTTAAGCAATTCTTTAGAAATTTATGCATGTAAAGTAATGTTTTATATGATAATTTACAAAGTATGGGTAAACGCAAATTTTTATATGAAATTTTCAAGAATTTTAATGACTTTATACATAAAAAACTTTAATTTCTTCTTTCACCCTATCACTATTACTACAATGCCTCCAAGAAGTTATAATTACATATTAGAAGAATACTTTTGGAAAGTTTTGTTATAATTGGACAAAAATTGCAACGCATAGAACATTTTGAATTTTGGTTTCGAGGCAAATTTTTGATTTTGAGAAAAACAGCTTTTTTTATTTTAAAGGAAATTAACTTAGCTTTTTATAAAAAAATGAAGATATAAATATAAATTTAAAATATAAAAACACTAATATCATAACAACTGTAATATAAGTGCAGAATATATACATATAAGTGCAATATTTATTGTAACAGTCACATCGACATGTGGTACACATAGTGATAAAAATTGAAAAGTAAGCTGGAACTTTCTAATAATATCAGAAGTAAATAAGCAGAATGTATTCCATTATTATTTTATCTCAACCGGATAATATATTATATATTTCATAAATCACAATAAGTAAAAATAAAGTATTTCAATAGCATTAAATTACAAAAATTCAAAACAGTTTCGAGGCAAATTTTTGATTTTGAGAGAAACAACTAATTTGATTTTATATGAAAATAACTGATTTTTTTTTAAAAAATTAAAGAAATATAAGCATAAATTTGAAAAACACTAATATCATATAAACATAAGATAGGTGCAGAATATATATATAAAAGATTCTGCAATATTTATTGTAACAGTCACATTAGTACGCGTGGTATATATAGTGATAAAAATTGAAAAATAAGCTAGAACTTTCTAATAATATCTATAAAGTAAATTAGTAGAATGTATTTCATCAACCAGATAATAAATTATATATTTCATTAATCACAATGACTAAAAATAAAGTATTTCAATACAATTAAATTATAAAAATGCAAAACAGTAATAAATTCAATTACACATAAAAAGAAAACTGTCGCTAAGTCTGAAAAAAAATTAAAAAGCACCGGCATTATAGGCTACATCTTTATTAGTAGAATTTCTTTTCCTTTTCTCTCTTTTCACAGAAATGTTTTGAGAAATGCGTCGTTTATCCTGTCTTTCAGTAATAGTCAAAGAAAAACTATCATTAAGGTTTGAGTCCTCTTTTGATTCAAGTGATTTCCCGTAGCCCAAATTGTGCTTTTCAACGGCATCCGTAACTGCTATTTCTAGCCTCCTTTTGGACACAAATACCTCTTTTCGGCATTTTCGCCAAATGCAGCTATGCAGACTTTCATTACAATTCTGCGTCTTGCCTCCTACGCATCTTTCAAGAATGGTGTCTGAAGCTAAACGTTGGTAAACAGGCATAATTTTTTCAACTACTTGTTGTGACAAGCAAGTTCTCATGGAACTATGTGACCCTGGGGTTTCACCTTTGGCTATTGCTCTTTTATAAAAACACCATGATGATTCCCCTTCAGGACACTTACCATGCGTAGGCTTTTCGTCAGTTGACGAGCAATGCATCAGGCTGGCATATATAGCAGTTTTCATTTTTTGGGTATTAGGAACATTATCTTTTATAGCTTTTCTGTAGTAATTTTGCAACTTTGTTATATTTTTATCCGTAAGGCTTCCCTGCTTACGCCCACCAAGAGTCACCTTCTTCACCTTCCACTCTTTTACTTTGTTGCGTAACGATGTGCCTAGCCTCTTCGCAACATGATTCAAGCACTCTTCCTTTTCGATTTTTACCTGAGAACCATATACTTCATTTTCTGAGAAAAATTTAAAAGTTTTCGAGTCGCCATCACTCAGCATGGAAACGAATCTCATTTGGCAATCACTTATTGACCGTCTCCACATAATTAGTGCAGCATGCATCTCCATGGCTCCAGACGTTCCATGGAAATTTTTGTCACACTCATCCATATGTCCTTTTTGCCAAATGTGAAATTCCGCACTATCAGCTCCCATATCTCGACTAGTAATTATGCAATTATGACAGTATTTCGACAATACTTCAAAGTCAAGAACAAGTCCACTAAGGACATCTACGATTATTCCTAATCCTAGGTTAGATGTATGTCCCCTCGCTTTTGCCATGTACCGTCATATGACACACTCACGTCAATGATTTCCTGATATTTTAGAGAAGAATCAACTTTTATGTGAGCTTCTCTAGCTGCTTGACGTGACATTCCGAGCATTTTTTTCTTCACTTCTTTGTTTTTAACCGATAAGTTGTGCATGCATTTGGCAAATGTTTTTCTGTCCATTGTTGGCATGTTGAGCACAGATGAAAAAGTTTCCAAAGCAGCATGCCCTCTGCCTATGGATAGGAAGGCACTCACCAGCTTGCTGTTAATATCATGTGAATTTTTAGACTTCTCTTGGAAACTTGAATACACACTTCCATAACTTTCATGGCATGATTCACATAAAAGTTCAATTTTTGTAGAATATCCCATGGATTGGTGTTGTTTTATAACAAGGGCACAGTTTGTACAATATTTGCAAGGAACTTTTTGCAATAGTTCAGAAAACACAGCCTTGTGGGTGAAAATATAACTTGCCTCAGGTTGGGAAGATGTACTTGGGTCAGATAATGGATCCCTCTGTAATATAAAACTGTTTTTTTCATCGACAGTTTCAGGAGATTTCTGCCATCGCTTCTTGCTGTTTTCAGACAACATCTTCCTCCTTTTGGTAGGACGACCTTTTGGTTTTCTATATCTCGATGATATAAGATCCATACTAATAATTTTAAACAATAAATGCGATTTAAAAAGAGCTTTAGTTCTGAAAAGAACTTTTTGTTTTGGTAAAATCAATATAAGGTTTGAGTAAAGTTGAACGAAAAATGCAAACCGAAGTTTGAACAAATGGTAAACAAATAATGTCAATTTAGGTCTCAGATACAGTTAAAGCAAAGTGTTGCCAACCTGAACTTGATAAATTAACATATAAAAATAAAAATTAGTGAGGCTTTGTCTACAGTAAATAAAATTTTTCCTGTCAAAGTGCATGACAGCTACAATAGCATGACATTAGAAAATGTAAACAAAGGGGCGTGGTCATGGATGACTAATTCGAAACTACCCTATAAACTCAGTAAAAAATGCATAAAACCAAAAAAAAAATTTTGCTTTTGATAGAGAGGCTAATAAAATATTATAATCAGCAAAAAAAAATTTTCGGTATTTTGGACAATTTTCCACATTTTAACTGTCCACTGAAAACTACAGCTAGATCGGGGTTTGGCAGCACTAATAAGGGAAACACTCAACCATCTCGAATTCATTTCTTGTATAGTTCGCGTTAACTGCAGATCATTTCTTACAAAGCGAGTTTTTCATTCGTCGGATTTTGCAATGTCGTCTTTGGAGCAGCGTGCAAACGGCAAATTCTGTTTTGCTGAAATCACCTTCTGAGACTCTCGAAATGTTGAAGAATACATACGGAAACAATTCCAGAGTCCCAGAGGGTTTTTATCTGTTTCCATGATTGAAAATGAAAGTGATGGGACATCGTTTTGTGGATTGAGATGAGGTGATCCAAAATGCAATGAGGCAACTGAAGGTCATCTCAAAAAATAAATTCCAAGAGTGTTTTGAACAGTTATATGTACACTGGAACAAGTATGTGGATGCAAGAGGGCAGTACTTTGAAGGCCAAAAGATTTAATTATTCTTCTGTGCTTTAATAATTTGTAATTGACATATTCCGGGAACTTTTTGACCCTACTGTATTAAATGACAGGGTCAATCCTAGAAGGTATTGAATTATATGCGGCAGAATTATTATCGCATATAATTCTATTAATCAACCAAATTTTTTACGAATTTCTCAAAATAAGTCTAGCAAAAAAGTCGAATAAATAAGATGAATTTCAAATAGTTATTGAAAAATCAGTGAGCGAATGGTGTGAGTGAATATACCAAATTTCCATTGTCCCCTTGGAGTATAATTGGTCGGATGCAAGGAAGTGGTGGTGGTATTATAGGGAAGGCAGTATTCTCATGGGGAATATATTAGGACTCATAATCTCCAAAAAATAATTCCTTAGATCTGTGGTATATATGAACATAATTGTAGATAAGTGGATCCCTTTATAGCAACACAGTTCCTGACTGATGTTAACCAATAGGATAATGCATTCTTATCGTATAGGCGGAAACATCAGAAAAAGGTTCAAGGAATATTGTGGTGAATTTCAAATCATATCTTGACCATTGCCTGATATGAATCTAATTGAATATTTGTGGTTTCACCTGGAAAACCCTGTTTGGGCTGTCCTGCTACTTCCTATCAATGGGCCGGCATTACAAGACCAGTGCTTGAATTCCTGGTACCAAATACCTCATTCTACAATCAGCATCATTTTGACTCATTGACTCACCCACTGTTAACGGTTTCGATGGCGAAAAATGGTCCTATTTCATAATAAATAGATAGTCAGAGTAAAGTACCTCTTCAATATACCTCTTCAATGTACCGTAAAATCCAACGTATAAAGCGTGCCTATACTTTCAAGATGCATTTTTTTTTAAAATTCTGAGGTATATTCGTCGTATATAATGCTCACCCCCTTTTTTGCAAAGGAACCTGAAATGTTTTAACGGGGTGCTCTTATGTTTTTAAGTCATTTATTTGATATATTATCCCTGGATTTTGAAAAATAGTATACTCCTAGATTTGCAACTCTTAAAGAACATCAAGTATGTCATGTCGTTAAAATAAACAGTATTTTAATGTATATAGAAGTGGAATTTTCTTAATGCTCATATCTTTTTTTTTATTTTTAAAGCTATCATTTTTATATCCGGCGCACCCTTAAATTTAGATTTCATTTTTTGTGTTAAAAGTGCGCGTTATACTCAAGATTTTACACGGCATATCAAAAAATATTTAAACATTGGAAATTCAATCATCGTTCTTCAATGGCTGCTTTAATAAACTAATAATTTAGATTTATGTAAATTCAATAACTGTTAGTAACTCTAACACTATTTAAAATTTAGTGTCCATCAAAAATAAAACTTTTTAAAGAGAAAATTTTTTTAAAAAATTACTTTAAAAAATTCTTAAATAAAAGCTACACAACAAGCCTTTTCTTTGTTCTCTACTTAACTACGACTAAGAAACAAAGTCAAATTGTTTCTTTTACTTCAACTAACGCTTTTAATACAAATTAAAAAGATAACGCTTCATTTTTCTAAGCGCTTCTTTTTGATGTTTCCTAAGGTCTCTCACTTTTATATTCTAAAGAGACTTGAACATTAAATTACTGAAAGTGAATATTATTCGCAATTTGCTTGATGAATATTTTGAAGCAAAGAGCTTTCATTAAGTTTTATTTAGCCGATGAGAAGAAGAGAAAAAATTCATTAATGGAGCTTAAGGGAATTAACATTAATATCATTTCCGAGAAAGCAGTTTTTGCCTTATTAAAACGAAGTTACGAGCTTAGAACGAATTTTATACTTTTTAAAGTGAGTGTTCTATAGTTGTGAAAAAAAGAATTATTACTTTAAAAATAAGTAGAAAAATTTGAATTATATGTAAAGTAATTCGTGCTTTTAATATTTTTCTCTTCTTTCATTAGTTTCTTAAGTAACCATAAAATAACTTTAATTTTGTAAAACAACTACTTGAACGAATTTTGCTGTTATGTAACAATCATTTTCAATATTTGTTATGTGTTGATTTGATTATTATTTTTAAGAGCCACCTACATAAACACATTGTTATAATAGATATATTTTCGTGTGAGAAACTTCTTTTAAGTTACATTTTATTTTTACATTTCGATATACTTTTTAAAGCAGTTCTTTCAAAGTTTGTCCCCAAAATTAAGATATTCTTTAACAAAAACCCTCTCGTAGCTGAATAGGGTGGCGTTAATATTCACTCCTTCACTCATTCATTCATCAAAATGTGCCTTAAGGCAGTGCTGCTCAAAGTTTTAATATTTGCGACCAAATATTCATTCATAATTTTCATCACGCCCTCCATACAATAACAATGTTTTTAATTCAAAATAACTAAACTTTGATTTTAAAGCTACAATATGACTTTAACCTCTTGTCAACGGCGTATAAAAATCTCTCGTTCAGCCAAAGCGTTAATTTCATGGACGTATATATACAATTTTCCGAAATATGATCTTTTCTGTGAACTGCTATCCTTAAAATTGTTCCGAAGGCTTTGAATGCAACAAAAGGACCTTGGCAGCTTTTGCGAAGGATTTACTTAATTCAAAATATTTGATAAATTATTCCTTTTTTTCTCCCCCCCCCCTCACCCAATGCACCATATACGAGTAGGGGAGACCGGAGCAAGATGACGAATGTCTTAATTTTTCCGTATTCCACTAGGTAGCAGCATCAAATGAACACTATTAGTTCCCCTTTTGAAGGTTCGTTAAGCACTAGTATAGACACGTTGAAATCGCCATTTTTGTGTTAGTTGTCAAGCTTTGATTGCTGCCACGATATAACTTTTATGCATGTAAATAAGCTCTGCTACAGATACAGGTAAGATATAACATTTCTCTTTAATATTTATGAGTAACTTGGTTTAAATACTACCTATTGCCCTGAATAAATGTCAATTAATTGCCTTCCTTCATGGTAATGAGAACGAATATTTTTAGACAGAGAATAACATGAGAATAAGAATATATTTAAAATTAAGATCCATGATTATATAGACATAGAATGAATAATGTGTTTCGACTTTCAAAACTGAATATTAAAAAATAACGACTTTAAAACTGAATCTGATTTAGAATGCAATCATGTGAATTGGATAACGAAAGGATTTCGACTTACCGCCATTTTCCATGCTGGGTGTCTAAACAGTGTGGAAGTACATTTACTATAGACGCTTGAGGAAATAAATATGAACTAAGATGACTCATTAATCACCACAAATAAATTCACGAGTCGATTTTTCACTTCTATATTTTCTTCAAACACACACGCACACCGTTACACGTAGAAAAAAAAACATTGCACAACACGTAATCACAACAACAACAACGCGTCCATTACAACCGAATCAGAATAGAATGTCATTTTTTTCCCGCAATCCTACATACTTCCAGAATTAAAAAAAAATTCAGTTCGTGGCGCCATCTCTGGACGGCGAAAGGAGTCAACTGTTCTTAACAGACAGTCTGGGGCAAGATGACGATCCGAAGCATGTGGCAGGATGACGAGCTCGTCATCTTGCCCCATGTTTCGGAATTTATTACACTAACTATTGCTGTCCATTCTATTAAATCCTGTGAACCCTTGTTTGTCTGTGTATGTCAGCGCGACCTTGCGCTTCCATCTCTTCTGGGTCTAAGAGGTGCATCGGATCGGTGAAGGTTTCATTCGAAAGGTGGTGACCAGAGGAAGGCATTTTTGCCATCCGCTAAGCACCGCCCCCCCCTAAAGAGAAAAGAATGTAACAATAATCCATTGCTTTAGAGATACTGGCTTTTACCTGCCACCGTTTTTGATTTTTTGCGAGGAAACGAATGCTTCCTGAACTTGTAGGAAGAGCCCCACCAAGAACGGTAAGCAACTGTAGTGATAACGGCTGGAACAATGAAGCACCTTTTTCTCTTTTTTGAAGCACTTTTATCTTCATGTGAAACCAAGCAAAGAAACTCCTATGCTGTTGATTTTTGACAATCACAAAATTCATATAACTTTGCAGGCTATCTTATATTGGAGAGCGAAAAACATCATTATGGTTGGGTTACCGTTGCACACATCACATCGTCTCAGGCCCCTTGTTGTGTAATTTTTCGACTAGTTAATAAAACGTACTATAGTCAAGCATGTGACAACTTTATGGTCACTTATCCAGAACAAACTATCACAGACAAAAGTATTGGTGAGGGTTTGAGCATCACTTACTTCAAATCAGCTACAGTTGGAAATACCGTTGAAAGGATTTATAGAATATGGGATCGAGCCTCATAATCCTCTTGTGTTAAGCAAACATGACTATTCTGCGGTAAAAACTACTAACCGTGATGCTATTGTCGATAAAACTGAGAGTATAATAGTGTTAATTCTCAGACCCGGGTAGTAGAAAACCAACATGTAATTCCTCCAGTAAAACCAGAACTTATGACAAATGCTGATTCCGATGCACCAAAGAACCCAGTTAGTGGTTTTTTTTTATTTCAAACTATTAGTTGTCTCAAACAACATAATGTGAGAAAGAAAGAAAAAGCAAAAGACTGTGCTCTATCATTCTTACAAGCACACCCATCAAAGAAATGTTAGTACAAAAGGGAAAGCAGAAGGAAGAACAGGAAGCTTTAAAAAACGGAGATAAGATGCCCGTGAAGTTAAAAAGGGAATAAAACAAACTCAAACTGTTTCTGTAGGCCTAAATCTATAAAATCCAGGCCAAACATTCCAGTTGTATCAACTTCAAAGTACGGTGTTATAAGATATCCTGCTTGTGAAGAGGAAACTTCCAACAGGAGAATGGATCCAGTGCTGTAAATGTCATGAGTGTTGGCATGAGGAATGTTCCAATTATAAAAATGGCATTTTTATTTGTGACTATTGTTAGGTACACAACTAAACACTTCAACATTACGTTACACTGCATTACGCTTTGTTTGATACTTTGTTTGATGAAGATGTAAGAACACAGTTATCCTTTGTTAAACCATGTTACACATTCAAAAGATAAAATACGAGGTCTGGCTATTAAATAACGAAGTTGGTTACGAAAAAGGGTTTTATTATAAAAATTATTTTACCTTGGAATGCTCCCCTTCCATATACTCCCCTCCCCCTCGCCACACACCTTTCCATACGTTTTTTCCTTTGATAAAAGCAGTACTGGAAGTCTTCTTTGGTGAGGGCCTTTAGGAGCTCTGCCGTTTTTTTTCTTTACCGCTTCCATCGACTTAAATCGGGTCCCTTTCAAAGCAGATTTTATCTTCGGAAACAAAAAAAAGTCGCATGGTGCCAAATCTGTCAAGTACGGCGCGTGTTCGAGCACTGGAGTGCGTTTATCGGCCAAATACCGCTTCACAGATAGCGCGTTATGGGCAGGTGCGTTGTCCTGGTGCAAAATCCACGAGTTGTTCTTCCACAACTCGGGTCGTTTCTTACGAACTCGTTCTCGCAGTTTTACCAAAACTGACAAATAGTAAGTCTGGTTGACAGTCTGACCCTCTGGAATCCATTCAGTCATCACGATACCGTTATGTCGAAAAAAACGATCAACATTGCCTTGAATTTTGATTTGGACATCCTTGCTTTTTTGATTCTCTGCGATTCAGGCGTCTTCCAATGCATCGATTGCCGCTTTGTTTCAACATCGTATTGAAAAATCCGCGTTTCGTCGCAAGTAATAATGTTTTTCATCAGTCCGGGATCTTCTTCTAATCTTTCAATGAAATCTGAGCAGACCTGTTGACGCAAGAGCTTTTGGTCAGGAGTCAGGTTTTTTGGCACTAACTTCGCACAGACTTTTGTCATGTGTAATTCCTCGTGTAAAATTTTTCTAATCGTTTCTTTATCGACGTTTACGGCCTCGGCAATCATCCGGATGCTCATTTGACGATCTGCACGCACAATTTGGTTGATTTTGGTCACTGTTTCCGAAGTTGAAACAGTGACAGGGTGACCTGGGCGCTGGTCATCTTCAGTGCTCTCTCGGCCCTCACTGAAGCGCTTACACCACTCAAAAACACTTGCACGAGATAGAGAATTGTCTCCATAGGCCTCTTGCAACAATTTATAGCACTCAGTCGGAGTTTTTTTTTAACTTAACGAGAAATTTGAGATTGATACGTTGCTCCTGTTTTTCGTCACCCATGGTTTTCGGCACGAGAAAAAAACACGTTCGTTTCAAACCGCTACTTCACAAATACCGTAATAGTGACGAAAACGTGTTTTGTCACGTGAATAGAGAAGATTTCCAGATACCCAAAGCACTACTCGTTTTATCCCCCACACCTCTAGGGCGCCCTCTAGGCGTGCAGTCTCGTTATTTAATAGCCAGACCTCGTATGTTCAAGCTTTTTCAGTGTCGCCATCTTGCCTCAATATTGGAGCAAGATGACGATTTGTTAAGGTTATGAAAAAATAAAATAATCTTCTACTTCTTTTATTTGAAAAATTAAATGGTAATATATTTTAATACTATAAAGGACTACTCTAACAGTTCATGTAAAATTGATTTTTCTACCCTTAAAAATAAATTAATAATCAACAAAAAATTGTTAACGTCGTCATCTTGTCCCGGTCTCCCCTCCTGAAAACGGTAGCATTAGGGGGAGAATCGTGTAACTTTTAATACGCATTTAAAGGGATTAATTATAAACCGTACAAATTATCAAAATAATTTTATATATGGCAAGCCCGTGGGGTCAATTGGTAAATATTAAAATTGTTCTTAACTTAGTATTGTTATATTTATTATAAAATACATTGTGCAGAAGAAATATATTTATGCGAGTATAATTTCAGTGTAAATGTGTTTTTTTATTTTTTATTATGTTAAAATGTATTTTGTTTGTTTACTTTCAGTAAATTAATAATTTTTTTAAATTATCTTTTGCATTTTATTTATCAAAAAGCTCGCGCCCCCTTCATAGAGTTATGACGCCCTCTAGGGAATCATGCCCCGCAGTTTGAGAAACGCTGCCTCAAAGAAATTAATTTTTCTCTGACATGTTTCATATTTTTCGCAAACAACTTAGAGAATTTATGTATTAACAAGTTATTGCATTTTGTGAGTTATTTTACTTATTCAGAACCTGCAGTCCGGAAAGATATTGGTATTTCATATTACAGCTTTCACTGAACAGTTATTGATTGTTGTTGTTAATGGCCACATTTTTAGTCTATTTAAGATTTCACATAATTTTCTAGTTTCTCGAATTAGTGTTTAATTGAAACTTTCTACATCGTACTATTACTCAGCTAATACATTTATATTAAGATAAAACCTTCTCATATTTAAAATCTTGTGAATTAATCTGGATAGTTGGAAAAAAAACTGATGAAGTCTTTAATTTTTCTTTGTGAGTTTAGAACTTGTAGGTGGAATTTTGGTATTACGTAATTTGTATGAATTAAAGAATGATTCAATTGATAAAATCCGGTCAAAAATTCAAATAAATTTTTTTTAGTCTTAATTATTTTTATATATATTTTTTTATTTTCCCTCAAAATTTGAAAGCTCTAAGTTTGAAAAAAAAACTTTTTTAATTCGCATCCCAATTGTTGATGCAGAAACCAGGATGACCTGCGATGCAGAAGACAGGATTTCAAATGCTAAATGATGACGAGATTGTAACTTCTGTGCAAGAATAATCCAAACCTGTCGAGGATGAAACGGATGAAGGCGAGGGCAACAACAACAACGAAAGTAGCAAGGGTCCATCAAATTCTGACACGTTTCTGCGTTACAGACAGCTATGGAGAGGTACGAACAACAATCAGAGTGCTGTCCTACTCAACTACTGCTACTCAAGAAAATCAGAGACCTTGCAGCCTTAAAAAACGAAGGTGTACAATAGTACAGTGTAAAATAAGGGATTATTTTCCATAATAAAGTATAATTGCAACATTTTTCTTTTTCTTCAAGCACGTTTTCCGCATGTAATGATTTTCAATATTCGTATAGAGTCCAGTTTTCATATCTGCATGAATTGCATTCAGTTAACTTTTTAATAATGCGGGACAAAAGCAGTATACACAATGATGAACAGGCAGAGCTCTAACAAGCAGTTAATTTCTAAGAAGCAAAATATCTGCGCATGCGCTCGCAGGAAGGCATAGTTCAGCAAAAAGTTGTCTTTGATGTTGTTAAGTGGTGTGCATTTATTTATTTTTATATGTATATTCGTTTATTATGTTTCTATATTTGTAATAAATACATTTTCATTTTATTTTTATAAATAACATAATTAATAATTTTAATGGTAAAATACCTGATCTATTTTCTATCCATTTTCCCCTAACCCCATTATTAAGATGATGAGATAACACTTCGTTTAACGCTGTTTCATATTACGCTCTACTTTGATGGAACGTATACCCCGCGATAAGCGGGGTCTTTCTGTAATTAGTGTTGTGTGGTATTTTGAGATAAAGAAAAAATTCCGTTTTACGAAGGTCACAATCATTGAATACATTGAAAAAACCCTTAATTCAAAGATTTTTCTATAAATCTTACCATGGTTCTTTAAGTTAAATTTTGATATTTAATTTTATATACAATGAATACATGCTTTAGTAAAATTATAAAGATATTTAATTGCATGCGTATTTGAGCATGATATTTTTTTCAAAAGCAATTTTTTAAACACAAAATATTCAAATTGTATTTGAATATTCTTATAATTATAAGCTAAGGCTTGAATGACTTGTTTTTGAAATCAAGAAATATGTACTGAACTATACACTTCAAAGGAAATTCAAAAAATATTAAGTTCACTACACATTTTATTTACACAGATTTGTATATATGCTGTATTTGCTAAAAATCAATGAAACAAGAACATTCACTAGAACTTAAGGGGACAGGGAACGATTTATACAAAAATCTTTAATTTAATGATTTTTACAGTTGCTTTGCTTGTAAGCATTGTATATACAGTATAACAGTTTTTGTGCTCAAAATATAACAAAAGACGAACCATTTAATTTTAATAAAAGTTTTAATGTTTATGAAGAGTTTTTAAAATGTGTGTGTCAGTGTTTGTGGGCATGCGTGCATGCGTATTAAATATTTCTTAATCCTCTCTACACACACCAGTTTCTTTCTTACTAATTAATGCACAGAATAAAACTAACTACATTATGAGGGAGTTTATTTTTTGAGCTAATTTAATTCAATTAAAAATGTAAAATTGTATTGAAAAATTGTATAAGTAAGGACAATACAGAAACCCTACGGGATGCCAGAAAGGCAAGTCTCATGATTAGAATATAAGTTATTTGCACGAATCCTGAAGATTCTATTGTGTATAAAATCATGACTTTAATTAAATAATCCGGTTACAGTAGTTTAATTAATTTGTATGTGAGGTCATCATGCCATATCTTGTCAAATGCCCTCTTGACATCAAGAAAGACATCGACAGTGTAAAATTGGTTAGCAAAACCTTCGTTAATAATGTTTGTAACTCGTATAATTTGGTGTAGCATTGAATAGCCCTCCCGAAACCCGCATTGTTCCGGAGGAATACAATCTATGACTTTGCAGTGAGATTTGATTCTAGTTAAGACAATTCTTTCAAAAATCTTAGCAGTGGCATTAATTAAACTAATTGGTCTGTAACCTTGTGTAAATTTGGGATTTTGCCCTGATTTAGCCAGCATGGTTACATTTGCTTACTTCCACTGTGTAAGAAAGTGATTTTTATTGAGGCATTGGTTGTAAATCTTGGTTAAATGTGTGATTGCATTTAAAGTTAAATATTTAGGAGCTATGTCAGGACTTTGATCGGGGCCAGAAAGTTTTCTGTTCTGCAGATGTTTAATAATGCCTCGAATCTCAGAGGGGAAAATTAGGGGGGGGGGTATTTGTTGTGAAGTCTTTGAAATAGGCATTCATCAAATTTTAGACTTAAGAGAGTGAGCACACAGCGCTCTGGGTTTTTATATTGGCTGTGAAGGTCGTGCGACTCCTTTCTAACAGGAGTCGTGATTGGCTGTAAACGCGCGCGAGCAGTTAGATTAAGATTAAGATTATCACATTAGTCTCGTACCAAAGAACTATAAAATAATTTAAAACAGTTAATTTAAAGAAGGCTATAGAGGAAGTCATTAAATATATATATATATACATATACTTGCTGAATTTTTCAAATGAGATGAAAGTTGAGAAAAATAAGATTAAAATACAGATGTATATCCTCAAATTTTCCTTTTTTATGCTGCGAAATGTTTTCCATTTCCTGAACGGAGCAAAAAAAAAATCTCTTTTGAAAGATCGAAAGAGACTTATTCAAATCCAACCATCTTAGAAATCGGATCAATAAACTCGGATGGCCTAACCACGTAGTCCTTGTGAAGTGCCTCTGAAATGACTTCCAAAAGGGATTTGACATGAGTTTTCACCAAATTATTCATTTTCTTTTCCAGTGATTCGACCTCACCTGATTTTTTATTTCATTTGAAGCAAGTAGAAGAAGGGTATAAGAACTCCAGTTCAAATCTTATGATGAAGAATATGGTGTACATTTATGTAATAAATCAGTAATAGATGAATTTAGGAGAATAAAAAATGAATATTCAAAGATCTTCAAATGCAAGTAATAATCGAGTGATTGAGGGCGCAAGATTCTATGATTATTCCCGTTTAAATTATCTACATGTAAATGAGGGGATGGCGAGATTTTACCTTTTTTAAATAAATTTTTGCATAAATCTCTCTCTCTTTTGTTTATTAAAATTCATTCTCGGAAGCCTAGAATTTTCACACTACAGAGGAATAGAATTATCCACTAACATTTTTTACTTATGCAGAAAAATATTTTATTACCTTTTTCTTAGCTTGTTTAATATAATAAGATGTTCAAATATAAATAAATAATGCCTGGTAATTAGGAACAAAAATTATTTTCTGCCGTTGAATAGGATTAAAAGATATCTCTGAAATTATCATTAAAAATATTTACTACCTATTTCGGTTGTTTTTTTTTTTTCATTATTTTCTTTTTCCAATGAAACCAGAAGAAAGCACATCAAACTAACAATTCAAATTAATTAAAAAATTTTTTGTTATGCACTGATAATGATTGGGATTCTTCCCAAGTCTTCAAAAATCTTCTAATTCACAAACTTTTGGTACTTTTTCAAATGTACCAACAATTATTTAACACGTTTTTTTTTTTCTTGAACAAGAATTGATTTTCAAAGCCAATATAATAATTCAAAATGATATTCTTTCCAGAAACAAAAAGGCTTAAGGAAGAAAAAAGACTTTTTAAGGAAACCAGACGGCTTTCGATTATACCTCTTAAATAATCCTGATGATTGATGATTTGAAAGAACTTAATTCATAGAAAAAATACCAGCTAATCTTGTGTGACTTTTTTTGAATTTTATTTTGTGGTGAGTTCTATCTTTAAAGTGATTGGTAATTTAAGTTAAAAAAGTCTAAAATATTTTTTAGGAAATGTATTTACCAATGTACGTTGATGGACTTTGATTAAATATATCAATACATAGAATTTTTCGATCTTTCTTCTAGTAAAAATATATCCAGATAAGGCAATAGTAAAAATGCACAATACAAGTGCTTAGTACCATTTATAGAAGAAAATAGCTAAAACAAATAATTTAAATTTTTAAGTCATTCAAGAATACAGTCAAGATAAATTTTCGCTATTAGATACACAAATTATGGCATATCGTTTAATATATAGGGAAAATAGTTTAACACAAAACTGTGGGTACTGAAATATTTTTTTTTTCTTTTTGTGAGAATTTCGTGTTAAGGATATTGAAAAAAAAACAACATACAATCAACAAATTCAAGTTTACTAGAGTCCATTTTATTTACATAGATATGTATATATGCATATATTTCATAAAATCAAGTAAACAAAAACATTCTCAAGAACTTAATGAAATTTAATACAAAACTTTAATCTTTTTTTTTTTGAAAACCAAATCATTTATTAAGTTTTGGAAAATAATCTGGCAATTTTCTTTGCATTGTCTTTGTTAGCATCGAATTGTCAACAACTTGTTCATTGTGTAAGATTTTGTCATTCATTCACCATTGGAATGTGCGTCTAAGTACCTGCGCATATTTTGCATGATGTTCCTGATCTCGGATGGCATGCGAACATATATATATAAGCTGCATATATTCATTTCATTTACGTCGTCGGAATCAGCATCAATGATATTTTTTAAGCTTTGAATAAATTCCAAAATATAATTGTCTGCCATAATTGAGGCTGTACAACATTATCGCCATCCTCTGCAACGAATTCGTCCGATGATACAGTTTAGGACATTCCAATAATATAAAAACTTCCCCCAACATTTCATTACGTGTCTGCTGAGTTTAAATATCTACAAGGGAAATTTTTTCGTGCTAAGCGAATTTCGTTTTGTGTTAAGAGAAAATTGCATGAATATACATAGTAGTTTGTCGGATTTGTTGTGTATTATTTCGTGTTAACCGATATTTTGTCTTAAGCGTTTTCGCGTTAAACGTATTTTACTGTAGTTTGTACAAAGTCAAATTGCCTCTTGCAAAATGTTTTTCAATTCAAATGTTTTTTTTTTTTTTTTTTAAATAATCACACATTTTTTACATTTCAGTCTGATTATTACAGCTGCAGTAGATCTGTCTGATCGTACGAAAGTACAAAAGCCAATGAGTTTAGATCTATTTAAAGCTTTCTTTTCTTTTAACTTAATACTGTCAAATAAAAAAGTCTCATTATTGTAATAAAAATATATTCAATAAATATTAAAAATAATTTCTTTTTAGAGATCGCATTTCTTTGTATTTTTATCAATTCTTGATTTAAGGTATCCGACTACTTGCGACAACTTTTTAGCGTGTTTTTCACGTAGTGGAACAAAAGCGCTATTAGGACGCAAATTTCGTCTTCGTAATCGTTCCATATATGTCATACCTTTTTCTCAGCTAATAAGCAACCAATTGACCTCGGGTTTTCGGCATTGGGTCGCATTTGTGCCCTAGATGAGCCGAATCATATTAAAACTTTCCCATAGTTTTCCCGAATTTTCCTGAATTTCGCTAGTTTATAACAAAATTTTCTCAAATTTTACCTAGTAAATTTATTGTTTGTAAAAAGTTTTTTAAAAAAAATCTACCTGCATTTTGGAGGAAATCTTCACAAAAAAGTTCAGAAAACAAGTATAAAAGGCTTTGATTTTAAAACGCGCTAAAATTACTTGGCCATGCCAATGATTGATATCTTTTTTTTAAAAAAAATCAAGATATGGGGATTTTTTCGTTGGTTTTAGATTTGTTTAGTACATTTTAAGAAAAATATGCTAAAATTAAGAATAAAAAAAAAAATTATTATTACTAAAATTGAGGGGAAAAAATGGGTAAAAATTAACAAAAAATTAACATAAACGCGGCCAATTCTGTACCAAAAGTTTATGAACAGATTTCCAATTTTTCAATTCTGATATGTTTCTATGTTAACCATTTTTGAATTGACCTTCAGGATATGAGATATTTTAATTTTTACAAAAACTAGAGCGCTTTATCTTTTTTATTATATGAAATTGCTTAAAAAAACAGTGATTATATTCACATTAGGGACTGTAAATTTTGTAATAAAGCAGTGATTGATAAATCTGAAGGTTAAAACACTTTTACTATTATACAGAACATACACAAAACTTTTCAGCTAATTATTTTGAAAACTTTTTTAGCAATCGCAGTATTGTAGTATTTTGAGTA